>SDVV010001334.1:0-26057 GCA_016164225.1 Gammarus roeselii
GTCTCCATTCCTTAGAAAAGACGTTATTAAACTTGAGAAGGTTCAGCGTAGAGCTACCAAACTCATCCCTTCGCTGCGGAACAAATCGTACGAAGACAGGCTTCGTGAACTCAATCTTTACTCGCTAGAGAAACGTCGAGTCAGAGGCGACATGATAGAAGTGTGGAAGATTATGAAGGGTAAGGAAAACGTCGACCGAGCGAGCCTTTTCACTCTAGATGCAAACGGAGTGACTAGGAACAATGGATACAAAATCGTTGGGAAACGTTTCTCACTCGACATCACGCGTAATTTCTTCACGTATAGAGTTGTCGAAGAATGGAACAAACTTCCAGCGGAGGTTGTAAACAGCAATACAATCGAAACGTTCAAGTCGCGGCTCGATAAGTTCTACATAAATCGCCGATAAATAGCTAAACCGTTCCATTTCCTGTTGTTATAAATAAATTAGAAATGGCACATGAAGCTCTCTTAGACGTTCTACTTCAAAACTAATTCTCGTGCCACCATAAGGCAACCTAGTTTGGGCCAATAGGCCTCTTAGACGTTCTACTCCAGAACTAACACTCTTGCTACCAAAAGGCAGCCTAGTTTGGGACAATAGGCCTGTTGTTGTCTTCCTACACTTGTAAACACTTGTAAACCATGAACAGCTAATCGATGGACACTGAGACCAATATTACCATCATGAACAGTTAATCGATCGACACTGAGACCAATATTACCATCATGAACAGTCAATCAATTGACACTGAGAACAATATTACCATCATGAACAGCCAATCAATCGACATTGAGACCAATATTACCATCATGAACAGCTAATCATTCGACACTGAGACCAATATAACCATCATGAACAGCCAATCAATCGACACTGAGACCAATATTACCATCATGAACAGCCAATCATTCGACACTGAGGCCAATGTGACCATCATGAACAGTCAATCAAGCGACAATGAGACCAATATAACCACCATGAACAGCTAATCGATTGACACTGAGACCAATATTACCATCATGAACAGTTAATCAATCGACACTGAGACCAATATTACCATCATGAACAGTCAATCAATTGACACTGAGAACAATATAACCATCATGAACATCCAATCAATCGACATTGAGACCAATATTACCATCATGAACAGTCAATCAATCGACACTGAGACCAATGTTACCATCATGAACAGTCAATCAATCGACACTGAGACCAATATTACCATCATGAACAGCCAATCAATTTACACTGAGACCAATATTACCATCTTGAACAGCACATCAATCGACACTGAGACCAATATTACCATCATGAATCAATTTGCCGGGGAAAGCGTCGATGGTTCGTCATGATATTTCTTAAAGATCTGTGCATTAAGTTGTCGTAACTCATTTAAATTCATTTTGTTCAATTATTTCATAAAATGAAGTGAAGCAAATGTTTGTGGTACCTAAAATCAATAAACTTGTTCCTCCACGAAGTCGCAACTTAGACCAAGTCATATTTGAATTTATGTTTGATCAAAACAGAATGTAGCGGGGGAACAAAAAGTTCGCTTCAAATATGAACAAAAGGTTTCATTGTGATCAAATACTGAGGGGTTGTCTCGTGAAATTTGAAGGTCGGTCAAAAAAATATGAAGTTTCGTAATTTGTTGCCATTGCCTGCTTTGAATACTCCAACAATGCCATTATGTTGAGGGGGATTTAGAATATTACATTTCTTGAGTGGACGGACGCATATTTGTACAAAAGATTGCTCTACAGAAACGTTATATTTTAATGAGAAAAATAGTTGCTTCCGAACCACTCATGATACATTCATCTCATCGAGCTAATTTTAAACACAACGTGAATTCAGATTCGTTGCTTCTCATCTGGAGGCTGATCGGAATGCCGTATTTGCCCTGTCGCAACTACACCAACGACGCTTCACGAGAAGATATCACTTCAAATTATGCAGTTACTGATGGAATGAAGAGTCCCAGCCATCTCCAGCCATCAGTGTAAAGATGTCGTTACGTCAGAATGGTGCGATTTATGTTGACACCAATATAATATTTGTAATGCAGTCTATATCAATATTTCATTTCTATTGAACTAATTTTTTTTTTTTTTAAAGAATGGTATATATTATTCATACACCAACCATCTGAGATTGAGGGACGTCTCTGTAACTGAACGCGCCCGCCGCTCTGAACTGTGATGATCGCGGTCATTTAAGATGCATCTCTGCTTACTTCTCATCGGTGGGCGCCATGATCAGCCTAACAATTGTCTATCAACGCTTGGACAAATAATTTTAGAATGTAAATCTGAGACCAGAAAACATAATAATCGGTTGGAATTGATACGAGAGAAAATAGTTTGAATTATTATTCACCTGATCTCATTAATTTCGGATATCATTTTGTCTCGTTTCATTTCGATTCACGTGAGCGCAAACGATAACCTCTGCCCTGACCTTGCTGCATTCCTCCCTAAATCTCGTCAGCAACTCCCAAAGGTTGCAATTATGTTGGGATTCATTCACTTGAATGGGTCTCATTGAAAAGTCCCTAAGAAGAATTCACAAATATGTGTATTTATTAGAGACACAAGATAAAATGTTATTTGTTTCCAATTTAGTTGCAATAATTTTCTTCAAGCGGTATATATATATCCATGAAGGTGCGTTCAGTGAACAACTTGGTTCCATCCATAACACGCTGAATGAATTCGACAATGTCACCTAAACTGCCCATTGTTTAACCGTTGACTCCCTTCCCGGATATGATACTCAACTACCACCTGTCCCTCTATATACACATGCCTATGTCACATTGCTTTGCCTTTGCCCTCCCTTACATGTGCCCTCCCTTTCAAGTGGTCATCCGTGGCACATCTTTCCAGACTGGTCGATAACCTAATGCTCTCAGAGTAATCAAGATTGCCATGCTGAAGGCTGCCGTTAACTGTTTCCCGCTCTAATTACATTTTCCTGCGTATACTAAAACAATTTCATATGATCATACATCTGCTGTCGCAACGTATATTCTAAACACATTCGTCGTGCAGTAGGAATGAGGGCGCACGAATCGTCCATTTTAAATGATAATGAGCATCCATTAGGTTTATGTTGAACGAACAAATTCTTGAGAAACGGCCGTCAATGCGAGATAGCTTTTCTCGATTTAAGTGTATATTAGAATCCTCTACATTTCTCTGTTTGCTGGATCGAGTGGAACGTATAATATTCTATTTATTTTGACTCCTTTAAAATATCCTCACCAGCCGTCATCAATAAAGTGGCCTGACGAAGGGCGTCGATTTAGAGCGGAAGCGGGAAATGGGAGGAAATAAACAATTCGATAAGCTGGATGGGAAAACATCCGCTCCAGAGCATAAAACAACCTACACGAAGAGGTCATAGATCTGGATTGGCACAGATAGTGAAATGAAAACTAATTTTACGTTAAAAAGCTGAACTAGGATATTTATAATTGTTTTTATCTGTGATTTGCATTATATTGTTACACGCCCTAGCTCTCCTGAAAGATGCTTTCATTTTCTTCATGTAACTGAATTAATGTAGATATATTTTACGAGATAAAATAAGGTTTATTGTCTTTCTTTGATCAAATGAAATTTATTCAATCTTGTTTTCAGTTAACCTCATTACCATTTCTTTTTGTACCATTTCTTTTGTACCAATTCTGTGTACCATTTTTTTTGTACGATTTTCTTTTGTGTTCAATTAACCTCATCGGCATTTCTCAACGAGGCGCCCCTACCCTTTAGTGGCTGGTAAGTAATTTTCAAATGTTCCACGTATAAACTGATGTACCTTTTGTTCAATTCATATTGCTATAAAGGGCGGCTTACCGCTATTAACTTGAAGGACCACAGTATTTGCATGGTACTTACATAATACGAATATTGGATTGAACTTGGTTTCTCAATTTTCTATTTTGGTTTCTCTGTCTATAAATCTAATGCGTGATGACACATTAGAGTGTTCAGTGAGTGTTTTGAGATGGGGGGAACTTCTAATAATTTAGGTGGTTATCTGTCGCTGGTATAGTCTGACCAAATTATATAAATGATATAAAACAGTGATGATATAAAACAGTGATGATATAAAACAGTATCTGGTCTCCGAATATTTCGACAGATTACGGACCATTGCGGCTGAGAGAAACTCAACATCAATATCATTAGTATTGTAGTAACAAAGATCAATGTAAATGAGATACAAGATATCGTACGTCCATTTAACTGTATAGACCTTTTTTTAAGGGTACATGAACACGGTCTCTGTTGTTTTCCAAGCCCTAAGAGCCGACAGTAATGGCTCCTGTTTACTAGGGAGCTGTCGGCAAAACATTTCGTGAGGAACGTTCGGTTGACTTCAATGAACATGACGAGGCAGATTGAAGGAACAGGACTTCACCAATATGCATGCTATGCAATCAAGAGTCAAACGCTTGAGGGCTGTTTAATTTTGTAACCGCCTATTCACTCACATTTTAATTTGGAAAACATATATGTTAATAATGCAAATATCCTGTACAATGCCTCTTATGAAACAACTCGAACTAATCCACTTGAAAGCTTTGACTTGCTGCGATGGCTTCTATAATTATTGTGCAGTATTCTGACCACAACCAAGCCTTCTCAGTAAGCCCATCTCGTTTCCTCTTGTGACGCTTTTAGCCTCAAACAAACTCTAGCCAGCTTAGTTTGACGCTGCAGCAAAAACATTGAAGCGTAAAAATACCTCTTTAGGACAGAAGTTACGCTCCTGAGGAATACCTCACTTTGAAAAATATTCTAGTCATTAAACACGGAGGATAGCCCCGCAAACAGTACCATCATATCCAAGAATTTTCCCATAAAGCTTGAAGCCACTAATATATGCCCATTTCATTGTCCGCTCAATGGAAGTTAATGTGAATATTGTTGGCGTGAAGGACATATGCTTATTGATCATTACCTAACCCAATGATTATAAAACAGGTATATGGCCAGGATTGTAACCTGGCAGAATACTTCCGGCCTAATGATTGTGGGGAGCATAATTTTATAACGTCAATGTGAATGTGATCCTTGATCTCTGTTTCTTCTCTCTCTCTTAATAGATGCCCTCCATTTCAATCACGCAGAAGCCCAACATTGTCTGGATTTATTTCTTTACTACTTGATGTGGAGTATTTGTTCCAGTCAAAAACAGTCATAACAGATGGACTGTGGGCTCCACTGTTCCTGACCGGATAGCTGCCCTTGTCTTTGGCTGTTAAGTCCTCCTACTTGATGACTTCACTTCAGATACGACCACATCATGTTATTCAGAAGTCACTCTGATTTGTTAGCAATAAAGCGACGAGTTTAAATAGATTTCGCCTATCTAATATGATATGTTCCGACGACGAAGGATCATTGAAGACGATAATAACATCAGCCAATATTGAATTGATGTTCTTGACAACATGAGACAAAACTAGAGCATAGTGATCATCAAAGAGTGTGAGGATGAAAACTAACCACAGATACGTTTCAAAGTCGTCATCATCAAACGAAGGGGTAAGGAGTGTTGCCCTGTTGTTCAACAACCACAACTCGAAACATCGACTCAATAACATCATCATAATTCCAAGCAATAACAACAGTAGACAAATGCATGAAAACTAGATCACTAGCAGCTAGTTTTGCTGGCTGTTGTTGTTGTTGTTGTTGTAAAGGGCAGCAGCTCGAGCAGATGCAACGCGGGCAACACCAGTGCCAACAGCGGCGACGACTGCAGGAAGGCCTTTGGTTCCAGCAGCGGGCCTAATGTGAGTGAGGCCTGCTGCTCTGCTGAACCTAATGAGGCTAGCGCAGAGAAGGGAATAACACGCAGTCGGCGTGCTGGAGGCACAAAACACATCAGTTTGGCGAGGTCGACGTGTGACTATCTCAATGACCATCATTATAATTGTAAGATTTTATCTCCTATTAGGATTCGTTGTACTTTCATTACAAATGCTTTATTAGTGACAAAATACTCATTAATTTAGAAAACAAATAACCCTCTCTCGATTCCTGTGTCGTAGGTGTCTCTTATGTATCTGTAATTGTTATAATTTTTGTGTGCACGTAAAATTGAATTTTTGTCGTGCCAGGATATGGCATTAACAAATTTGAATCACAACATATTAATAAACATACAAGTAGCCTCCCGTACTCATCTATCAACACTTCAAATTACAAATGATCGAACAAACAAATAACATTGACTTTCTTACTTATGCTATGCCAGACGATGAAAACAATGTCGGTAATTCCTGGAAACAGTCGAACCCGCTCTTTTAATGGGATCGATTATTCCGGACTGCCAAGTAAGCCCTGAAGACAGCCTTCAAGGGTATGCAAAGTAATTGCTAGACAATTTTACATGTATTTCATTAAATATTGCAAGTTTGAAAGATATATTTAGCTGCCTGCAAGTTGATGTAGTTGATCGTTTTGCACCTACTGTGCTAGGATTATGCAAAACGAAAAGAACAACGAAACTACACTAGTAGTATCATTTACCCATTTTTAATCTAGCTACAATAACTACAAGAATAAAAGGTAAACATTTTTGTGTGAATAACAAGCTTACAATAGTACCTTAACCTGAACTGCCTTAGATCAAACCTGATTTTGAGCCTTTTCTGTTTACATTAATTATGACGATGAAATTAAAGGAAGCATGACAGGTAAACCGGAGAATTAAAAAAGAAATCTGTATTATTTTCAGGCTGATTTAAATTAAATTTTCAATGTCTATGATGTAGCTCATAATAACGTGTAAATTACTTTGTGATTTCAAGGTAAATCTGTTTCGGTATCATTGAATCAACTCAGGTGCTGACTTGTATAATCATTTCCTCGTTCGTTATTTGGAAGCCTTCAGTTACCAAAACAGCGCGTAAATCTGCGTGAATGCGACTCATAATATACACCATTCTGACCACAATTGTAATTGTATTCCTCGTGCAGATGTGATGATTTGAGATGCCATGACCATTACCCTATTTTATCTAGAAGCCGAATTCTCACAAACACCGTCCCCCTATTGTAACTACCTTTCGTAAATACAGCGACCCTACTATCCATGTAATCAATTAGGTGTTTGGGAACATGCGCCTTTAAGTATATAACATCCACAGTAAACTCATGTGATGCTTTACACAGATCCGTAGTCCTCTGAAGGGCCAATTGAGGTGTATTTCCTTTTGACAACAAAAAAGCTCAGTCAGAAATAAGCTAAGAATCCGTGGATGACAGCGGGTTTGTTCTGCCCAAGAGGAAAACAAAGATGGACTGTAAAGAAGATGTAAAGAACATCCTCTCAAGCGTGTAGATGAAAAATAGCATCACTGAAATGCGTTCAATAAACCGACTACTCTTGTTAATGAATATTAAATTCAAAATCTCGTTGACACCTCTCAAAAGAATTGCAAAATAGTCTGGTAAATCATAAGTAAACTCTTTAGAAACAAAACACTGAGTAATTCGCATTCAAATTATTTCGATGATGGGGTCCCCTCCAATCCACAAATGATTTCAAACACCTTCACTCCTTATTAGACTAACAAACCTGGTTCCGTAAAGGGATTCATTTATAGAAAAAATATATTTTATGAACATTGCTTAGAAAAAGCCATACCCGAAGAGCCAATCTTTCACCCTGCCGACCAAAGCGAAGTAAAGCAAACATTAATGTTAAAAAAATAGCAGCACTGGCTGGGATAACATCCCAACCACTGGCATGAAAGGTACCTATAATATTATTGTAGCCTCCTTGTCCCAACTCGTCAAAAAGTTGCTATAACTTTTTCACGATGCACTGAAAATTGTTCGAATCAAAGAGTATAAAAAAACGTACGTACAAATTATTCCCAAATGACAGTCTTGTCCGTCACAAGCAAAAGTTCTGAAAAAGTCATATATGACTAAATACTCACTAAATATCTCATTATATAAATAGTCAAACTCAATATGGCTTAGGGCCTTCAAGAATACACAGCATGATTCATCAAAAAACACCGGAGCTGTTTTCGATGCACCCGATTGGAGGAAATACAGTGTTTTTACATTTATAGACTTCAACAAAGATGAAAGAACTTTGAACCGTGGATCACAACAAAATTGAAAGAATCATTAACTGCTGGTGGCGAATTACGGCATTAGGGAGCTAGTATCCAATGACAAAAATAGGATGAGAAGTTATCTTATTGATGAAAAATTCGTCCTCATCTGCCAGTACTCTAATGACAGGGCATCGCAAGGGTTGATCCATGGACCTATCCTCTTTGTCCTCATCTGCCACTACTCTACTTGCAGGGCGTCGCAAGGGTTGATCCATGGACCTATGCTCTTCGTCCTCATCTGACAATACTCTACTTGCAGGGCGTGGCAAGGGTTGATCCATGGACCTATGCTCTTCGTCCTCATCTGCCAGTACTCTACTTACAGTGTGTCGCAAGGGCTGATCCATGGAACTATGCTCTTCATCCTCATCTACCAGTACTCTACTTGCAGGGCATCGCAAGCGTTGATCCATGGAACTATGTTATTTCTCATTAACTATAATTCCATTGTAAAAATTAGCGACCGGTTGTCCATTCTTCTTTTTACAGAGGAGGCTTCAGTTCATTCGACCGAAAAAATGAATGCAAATATAACGTATAGAAATAATGTGTGGGTCCGCATTTCGATGTGGTTCATATGCTTATATTTGACGCGGATTGACAACAAGACCCATGTAATGATACTCTCCAATAGGAAGGTGCCCATACCTAACTCACAGGTCAAATTAAACGGTTAACCAATTTAAATTGTGTCACAAACCATGATACTCCGGCTAGTAGCAAACGAGGTGCAACTGGAAAGACTAAGTCTCATCTTTGACCGGGAAATTATTTTTATCATGTGGCATTCTTGCCAGACTTTTTAGTTGATCTACAACTTCTACAAACAGTCTTTTGTTCTACAGTCTTGTTCATTCCATTCTGACCCAAATGTGCACTAGCTTTTGCAACATCGAAATTCGGCTTACGATTTATATCAGAGAAAAAGGGTCCTCGAGATAACATGACAGTCATTTGAAGCGTAAAAATTGTTTAATCTATTTTTTGGGGCGTATCAATATATACCATCCATAGTAATGCTCACAAATGACTTCTTTCAAAAAAGAAGGTAACTTTGCAATTCTGCACGGATGAGCACGTATTCCTACGCGAGAGTTCTGAGAGCTGACAGATTGATTGAGTTCTCCTTGGTCTGGCACAAGATGTGCGGGTCAAGAAAAAGATAATTCTTAGGTTATTTTTCCCATCATTTATTTCATACCGAGCGCTTTCTGAAAAAAAGTAATACCAGATTTTTAGACACTAACACTCACCCAGCATAACGAAGGGGTGAAAGTTTCAAAGTCTAGTACGTTTTTAATGTATAAACGTGTAGGCTTCTACCAACAAAAAAAACAAAAACCTTTCATAAATAGTCATGAGCGTGTCTAGCAGACGTGATCAAACGTTGCCTCGTTTCTACAATGGGATATCCCTGCATCGTGTGATTTACTTACATTGACAGTGATTAATTTACATTGACAGTTTAAATTAACTTACATTGACATGCATTTTTTCTAAATAGGGACTGACAAATTCTTCCTAACTCTTCAATAAAATGCCGATTCTTTTTTTAATACAGAGCTGCTAAAACGAGAATTCAATTGCTACATATGTAAGGATAAGTAACGTATGTACATTTAAAGGTAAACTAATATTTTGAATGCCCAAACTAGTGAGGGCAGTATTTCTTAAATAGTCATTTACTTTATACAATTTCGTTGTCAACATTTTGCTATTCGGCATTATCGTGTTAGGGATGTTTTCTTCCATTTTTTTATATCTGTTTCAATACTCACATTTCGTGTTATGCCATATCGCTTGGTCATAATACTTAACCTACTAGGCAGAAGTTCATGGAGACACGTCCATGTGTGAATTGTGCTCTACCTTCAAACACGATGAATGGTAATTTCAGCAAAAGTACCTGTTCCTGTTGACAGGAGCCTGAAAGGAGCGACTGCATTTCGGAATGGATCTATCAATTTGCCCATGCAACAAAATGATAACCAATGCTCTACTTATGCGCTGGTATGAATTGCAGCATCTAACATATCTATGAAATGAGTACTTTTTAGTGAGAGTGGAACTGGACATCCGACACCTTCATGTATATCAGTGAACTCAAGCGTACCTACCATTCCCAGGGATCGTGGTTTTGGTTAAATACAATTGAGCGTTCACCATGACCTGCTCACAGCTTGTTGGATGCAATTTCACTATGCCGTTAAAATTTACCTCCTAAGATGTAATGTGAATAATTTCATTGATCAGCGTGTGTACTTTTGAAATGCAATGCACGTGAATCATAATATCAGGATCATCCTATTGATGGGTTTGGGCACACTAGAATGGGAAACAAATTCTCTAAATTGCTCAGTTAAGGTACTAAAAATGCGAAAAAAATCAAATGGGGTATTATGAAATAATAGGTCCAAATACGACATGGTAATATTTCAGAGTTTGCCCATGAATTATTGTATATTCAACCACAGTTAGCTATATGCGTCACAAATTCTTGATATCTGCATTTGCATAATATATTGATTTTGGTAGTAATTTGGAAGATTGGATATGAATTGTGCCCATTTCCCCAATTGACTTGTTGTCCCCACATTGAGGTCGTGAGATACTTTTAATCCATTACTTGAGTTGCTCTTATAATACAAATTATGTATATTATAATATTAGATAACCCCATCAACTCATGTAGAGTGAGTCTAAGCACAAACAAACAGACCACAAACGAAACAAGTTATTTTCTTTCGATACTCAAAATTGCAAAGATTATGAGTTCGCAGCCGTATACTCGAGAGAAAATTTCTTAGTTTAATTACCGATACCAAAGGAACAACCCTAGACACAGTATGATAAGGAACTCCTCTTATTTCAATGCTATTTGAAGTGTTCACAAATGAAGGCGCGCTGAACGAATAGCCCATGCACTGAAGTGGAGTGAACTAATTCATTACTGTTTAATACTTTTTATTACGTTAACATTTCATGAATCGTATTGACCAGTAAGGAGTACTTTTTTGTACAATATGTGTATACTGTTTTCAGGACACTATTTTTCAGACAGTCCCTTGTCAATCTCACCTCCCTCCTTCTAAGAAGGTGATCTCCTTCGAGTATCATGGGCTCATTGGCTTCATCTTCGCTAACTTTCCTCTTCGTGAAGTCCATCCATCAATGCCCCATAATTGAGCAAGCCTCCTCACAAGTCCAGCCGCTTCCCTTGGTGGTTGTGTTAGAGGCTGCCAAAATCGTGACCTGCAAGTTGGGGCAGTACTTACGAGAACAATTGAGACGGACCATTACAGAGCACCGAACACCTAATAATCAAGCTCTGATCTCTTTTTCCCACACTCTATCAAGGGAATTTTATATTTAAATAATGTCATATATACTTGATTTGGTCACTAAACGTGTCAGTATAAATAGAATCAGAAATGAGTGAGGGAAAGTGTTTGTTCTATGGATGTTTTGATCGTCCGCCCTTCTTGATCTGCGATATGTAGAAAAGGGTTCTTGCTCGTTGTTAGTAAATTGACATTTTTTTCATTTTTGAAAACTAAAATTAAACACCTACACCTAGCCCGGTGCAGCGCTATTCACAGTGTGGTTGCTCTTGTACCAGGTGGGCGTGGACCTTTTTTGCCATCTTGTTGTATCGTAACTGAAACTCACTTCACTTTCTGACGAACGCGGGTTTGAATCACTGTGAGTTTGGTGAATATTTATTTTATGCATCATTAACGTTGTAATTATCATCAATAACTAAAATGAATCGAAGATTGATACTTGTGTCTCCTACTCATGAGTTCTGGGGACTCAAAATTCTTCCATCCCTTCCAGAGCTCATGAAGCTATGAAGAGGAGCGTTACATTGTTATTATTATTTAGGATTTTTAGTTCTTTCATCACGGCATGCCTGAGTTTCGCCAAAACAATATGGGAATTGGGATCATCCACGAAGCCATTTGCATGGGTCCCTTCCACAGACCCTGAGGGCGTTAATGGTCATGTACTCATAGACCATTTCATGCCCTCATAGCTCCGCTGACATGCGAGGTTTTGATACAAAGAAAGCCCACTCAGCGAGCGCCGGTACTTTACAACTCAAGATTAAGAATTCAATAAATTAGTTAAATATCCAAAATGTTTTTCACAATGATTTAAATTTTACAGAGCCTGGCGCGGTGTCGAAAAGAAGGTATCCCCAATTATTCAAGTCCTTTTATGAGCCAGTCTCAAATTTAACATATCCATTCCGCGTATCATCCCCCATGGCGGGAAAGCTTCACTAATTGAATGCATTTATTCATCTAAGGGGAACTCTTTCAGATGCAGCATGCAGGCATCGCACTCGCGTCCATTAATGAATGATACGGTTATTTCAAATGTAAGCATTTAAATATTTTATGGAGAGTCTGAACCCCTCAACACGTGTTTTACTAGTTTTCAACGTCATACGCATCGCACTATACTTCATGTTCACGTGACTGAGTACAAGCAATTGCTGTTACGATACAACTGTCAGTCTCTATTTGCATCATCATGGGGCACGGGCCCTTGCTTCCATAGCCAGTCATCTACGCTTAGCAACAAGCAATCAACAGTTTCTATCCATCCAACGCTTCCTAACGCATATCATTTATGTTGACAAATTGAATACACCGTCCTTCGGCAAAAATTATAATAATTGAACTCCACATGTCAGTCGTCTATTCAAATGTGGTCCACTATGAAAAAAAAAAGATCAATACCTACAAATTTATGCCATTAGTAGACAGTTTGGGCTGTATGGATGGGTTTTCAAGATTCTTGCAGATCAGCAAAACTTCAACCGCATCTACTGTTAAAATGACAATTAGTGTTGTTTTGGATTAGCAATACTGATCATTTCATGTCAGGGCTTGTGTTTTATTTTGTTTAAACCTTTTTTTATAATCATACATTTTCTCAACTACTCAATATTCATTTTCCTGCAACCCTATCTTACATAACTGAGACCATGGATGGTTTCTGCTCCATTACCCACAAATAGTCATTTTATTCCTCAGTCAAATACATTTATGCCCACCTAATCTCCCAATGCGTTGTTTCTTGACTTAGATTGTCCATCGTTACGTAAATAAAGTTATGCATGTTGCAATCACGAGAGCCATTTGTAATAACAGAATTGACATTTCGTTTCATGTGATGGCACCTGTCACAATTAATAACCATAGCATCACCGCACTGTTTCCTCAGCAAGCTCATTTCACCCTTGACTCAATTCACGTCCAAATTGAGGCCGGGCAGATAACTCTGCCAGTGAGTTGTCCGCGAGCCGCAGTCCGAAGACGACAGCGGTTGTTAGGAGGGCATCTTCAAACGCTCCAGGAAATGGAGGCATTGCGTGTTAGCTGGAAATCAGAAAACTTAATAACTTATAGAGTACTGGTTATGATGTTAGAGCGTGAGCGTGTGTTCATGGAATCAATAGCAAAACACGTTTAGGTATTGCCCATCTTTCTGTAAGACATAGCTGTACAAAAGATCATCTATTAATATAATTTCGTCTGTCTTCAAAACTGATTTGGGTCATACCGAGGTAGGTAAAGTTGAAAAGGGACGACGACAAGACAAATCTGATAATTATAGGATAAAGATGATGAACTGTGCTGGGGAAGGGATTGTACTGGCATTAATGTATTTAGTATTTGCAGGAGGTAGAGCGTTCGAGTTGCAGATGAAATGAATTGTATGTTTAAATACAGAACCTTGGATGTCGAGAAACGACATAGTATACATGAATACGAATTTGGTCAAAATGTTTCGTATCGAGTATTAGTGTATGATTACCCGTTTGTTTGGTGGGGAAAGGCTGCCTATAGAAAAACAAATTGATATAGAATCAGAAATTGGTCTACATAAATGAGAACTGCTGTGATGCAAACGAACAAAAGAAGGAATAAATTATTCATTAGATATGAAAGTTGTTTCCTGAGTAGTTTTCGGTTGATGCTTTGAAAAAGATGGTTCATCTCTTTTTACATTGTGGTGCAATCCGAGTGTTATTTAAGATACAAATATTACAAAATGATGTCTGCTACTTTTTCATTTGCCCACACTAACTTTTTTCACCGTCTTGGTGAAATTGAGAGCAGATAAAGTATTCTCATTGCAAAGCTCTCAACATCATATTTAATCCGATGATCAAGATCCATCTAAGATCGTCATGTTTTTTTAATTGTGCAAGGCCGGTTTGTGAATTGAACAGACCTCAAATGCAGTGACGTCAGTCCGCTAGTATGATAACACTCAGGCATATGAAACATGACGAAGTGCAAATAGTTTGCACTTGCCGGGGCTTTTTTGGGTCATCCAGACATATATGATTGAAATTAAAAGCAAAGGCTTCTTATCCTTAAAATCAAAAAAACAAATCGCATTCATATCTCGCACAGAATAACACTGAATTCTGATACAATTTAAATGTTAATCCCAAACTATTACTCACTTTAATGTCATTACCAGCAAGATAGCGTCCTTACAATGGTTAAGATTATATTCTGTTATTATGTTATCTGGACAGTTATGCTCAGATACTCTGCATTAAAACAAATATATTGTGTTCAAGTGGGTTCCAGCAAGTCCCTGTAAAGCCTTCACATTATGCAAACAACTAATCTTAAGTTTGAACCAATCATTTGCTCAGGCATTCCTGCTCGGTGTTAAATAATTTCTAACTTTTCCGTCCTAGAAAATCATCACATCATCGATTGCGCACGTGAGAGGCGCCAGACTGTTGATAGAAAACATGATTATTATGGATGAATTCGAAATTGGAATTATACCTAAATATCGCACGGCAATGCGAATAAAATCGAATATCTACACGCCAAGTTACTGGTTGTTTCCATATTGTTTATGTTTAACTGGATCATCTATTTCTTCGAGTTGATTGTTGTCTCTAACACTCGATATGTCAGAGGTTCATGTGCATGCATTAGCGTGCCTTCGTATTTCCAGAGTGCGGAATTATCAGTAACGGGAACGAAGGATTATTCCCATGATTCCAATTCAATCTATCGGCACTTCAGTGTATGAAGGTATCTTTGAGGTCATGACGACGTCTGATGATCTCAATCGGTATTAGTCTCGAATTATTCCGCGACAATGATGAAAATTACACTGCAAAATTGGGCAAATGAAATACTCTCGAATATTCGTAGTCATCGAACTATTCATGAAAACCAATTGTTATCAAAAGAATATGTTTACCCACAAACTTTTTCTAAATGAACTACGAAGGCCTCCTTGTCCGAAAGAACTTTTAAAATTTCATGATATTCTGAGAGAAACTGTGTCTGCAGAACACCCATAAAACAATTACAAGTAACACTGATGTTCACCTTGAATAGGTCTCCTTCCGGAAAACATAACTGTACAAAGAAAATGTCTGAGAAAATATTTATGTTTCTGCATTCGACCTTTTTTTAAAATCTGTTATTCTCCAATTGATAACGTGTAGTACGCAAAGTGAAGGTTCTCCCCAGACCTACCATTATGCAAGTACATCAGGTAGATTTATTCGTGCACTAAAATGGAAATTATTATTTACCTCTTGGAACAACACGAAATCAATCAGTTTCCCAAAGGTCTCCCGCTAATTAGGTGTTGACTGATTATCTTAACTCGTTTCAATCAGAAAGAGTTATGACACCTTCTGGGGACACTGCTAAGTCGTTTTAGGCGGACCTCTCCTCTGAAATCCAGCAGCTTTACACGAAACGAAAATCTAGTGTTTAACGCATTCAACGAAGGATAATGGCGGCATGAGCAATTGTATGCGGTATATGTGATACATGTATCTCTACGAGCTTTATGATCATTGAAACCTAAATTCAGGGTACTTTATTTGGTGACGATAACAAAATATAGTTCACACTGACATCACCCGCTGGTCATATGTCTCATAATGTCCCATTGAATTATGCATCAAGCCAAATCGCTATAGGGGGATGCAATTACACGGAAATGATATAATAAGCTAATGACTGTCAGAACTTTGTAATGAAAGGTCTTGCAACAGTGCTTGGTGCTCCTCGAACATGGACGGTAGAAATATGGAAAAATTGACGTGTTTTTGATCTCGGCATGGAGATTGTACGTTGTTAAGTCCGTCTACGCATATAGCTCTATTAACTAGAACAAGAGGAAACAGCTACTTCAACACACACAATCTCAATCCACGGATATCGGACACCAATCGCGAAAGACGCTATTTCTGGCTTCAATTGTACTTGAGAAATGAATAATATTCATCCGTGATTTCAAAGCGATTTCAAAACTATTTAAAAAACTTTTCATACTTAACTTGTAACCAACAAAGATTAATCGCGATTTTGCTGTGACATCTTCGGATGTCAAGGGCTGCGTGTAATGAATTGTTTGGTTTGTTTCAGTCTTAAATTTTGAGTGTTCAAACATGAAAGGTATCGAGAAGTTGATTCCTGATGGTAAAAATAGCGTGTATTTATACTCTCTCAGTAACTTTTATAATGTTATATATCATGTTTGATTTAAATGCATTTTCCGATGTGAAAATGGTTTCTACTTACTTCACTTGTTCTGGTGTGCAATGCCAATTGTGGCAACTCGGTCTTTCGACTTCAACGACAGTGGAATTGCTGCCCGTGATAAAATACCAGCTAGCAGGAAGTTACTTAATTTGTAGTCATTCCATTCAGTGACAGCTGGAGGGCTTAGTAAAGTAACATTTACAATGTTTAGCAACTTCAATTGTAAACAGATTCCCTAGCCGGGTTTAAATCTACATTCTATTATATTGTTAGCATCCGGTTTGAATTTCGTATATTCCCAAACTTTACTGAAGCACGACTACAAACAAACCTTTCCGTCCCACCGAGCTCGACGCTGATAAGCCATTGCCGCCGGCGCTGAAGTGGAGCAACAAACATCTCAGCCGTCAGTTGTTAATGAATCACACTTATGTCCTGAAACTGTTTGAACACGGATCTAAAAGAGGTAGGGGGAGGGGGAGGGGGCTGGTGTTAGGGGGATGCCTTCTGATTCGGGTCCAAGAGCCACGAAGGTTAGCGTGATGCAAAAACCGAATTTCAGCAATTTTCTGCTACCAAGCAGACGTTTACAAGTGTTCACAAGTGTAAGAAGACAACAACAGTTCATTTGGCCCAAACTATATTGCCTTTCGATACTACAAACAAAGAAGAGAAAGGTTGTCGTTCAAACAATATTCAACGAAGGCAGTCATTATTGTAGGAACAAGAAAGAGAAAGGTTGTAGTAGGAGATGATATTCAACGATGGCAGTCGAAACCACCCAAATCAGCTCACGAAGAAAGCCATTGACTCACGATGATAACCTCAGATCGTCTCGGTTTCCTTCCTCGTCAAACCAATTATGACCGGAGTTTGCTGGACACAATTTGGTAACGGGCAGGTGCCAATGCCGGCCGCCCTATGACCGTGCTACTGCCAATGCCGGCTACCTTATCACCGTGCCAGTGCCAATGCCGGCCACCTTATCACCGTGCTAGTGCCAATGCCGGCCACCTTATCACCGTGCCAGTGCCAATGCCTGCCACCGTATCACCGTGCCAGTGCCAATGCCGGCCACCTAATTACCGTGACAGTGTCAATGCCGGTCACCTTTTCACCGTGCTAGTGCCAATGCCGGCCACCTTATCACCGAGCTAGTGCCAACGCCGGCCACCTTATCACCGTGCCAGTGCCAATGCCGGGCACTATTTTGACTTCGCGTGTGTCAATACCGGGCACCTTATCACCGTGCTAGTGCCAATGCCGGCCACCTTATCACCGCGCCAGTGCCAATGCCGGGCACTATTTTGACTTCACGGGTGTCAATGCCGGCCCCCTATGACCGTGCTAGTGCCAATGCCGGCCACCTTATCACCGTGCCAGTGCCAATGCCGGCCACCTTATCACCGTGCTAGTGCCAATGCCGGCGACCTTATCACCGTGCTAGTGCCAATGCCGCGGGCTTTTGTTTATTGCTTGCTAGCTAAACATGTTAGGCTAGGTTAGGTTAGGTTAGGTTAGGTTAGGTTAGGTAAGGTTAGGTTGGGTTAGGTTAGATTAGGTTAGGTTAGTTTAGGTGAGGTTAGGTTAGGTTATGTTAGGTAAGGCTAGGATAAGTAAGGTCAGGTTAGGCTATGATATGTAAGTTTATGTTAGTGTGATGCCTGCGGTGAGTGAAATGGATGGGCACCAGAGGCGATGAAGCCACAATCGATTCCAAACTGCTTAATTGCGTGACTAAAGCGGACAAAAAGTTGACGTTCTTTCAGGTTGGTGCTATTTAAAGTGGACGTTATATTGGATGGATCTTGGAAAAGTTGACGTTCATTTAGGTTGGTGTTGTTTAAAATGGACGTTATGTATGATTGAGGTTAAAAACGTTGACGTTATATTGGATTGAGCTTCAAAAAGTTGGCGTTATATTGGATTGAGCTTAAAAAAATGGAGACTAAATGAGTTGAGCTTGGTTACGTTGATACAATATATGGTTGATTCTGATTGATTTGGCGATAAACAAGGGTGAGGCTAAGAAGTTGACATTCATTCAGGTTAAAGTTATTTAAAGTGAACGATTTTTAGTCGTCTCTTCCATTAATGCACTTGCTGTCCTTGTAGGAGAATGCCCATCGAGGTAATCACCGCGTGTTGTTCATTCACTACTTCTGCTGCTCTTGACGAAATAGTCAAATAGTCGAGAAGACTTAAAAATAAATTTGAGAAAATTTACTGTTCTATAAATTCATTGTAATTAATTTTGGCCAATCTCAATCTCCATCATACAGTCTTTCCGAAAAAAAAATCTGACCTAATTATTTTGGTAATTAACCTCCCTTTAAGCGTTCGACTAGAGTCTGTTTCTTAGTGACGGGCATACCTTGCGAGACATGCAAAGGTTTGGTTCTGGTGAAGCATTGGTCCATTGTAGGTCAGTCTGATAAGTGCATACTCGTACCTAGCGAGTTACCAGACCATGTGTTGGATGATGATGTTGTTATATTGCTAACAGAAACAGTCAACTTATGACTTCTTCATAATGGTTAATATTGTGTTTTGTTCTCATAATATGACGCATTGAATGCTTTCTCGTACGTATTCATGTCATGTTCTTTTTCGACTGAACAGCTAATCACCGACATGCCGATCATACACATTCGAACTTCAGAAGAGTTTCAAATCCCCAGACCGAATCCAAAAGATTCGGAAAGTTTAGGCCATTGGGGCACCATCAACAGCTAAAAACAATGCAATTTATTAATTAGTGCTGAGGCGATCTTCCGGAAAAAGAATGAAATATATTTCAATAGCTGACTATCTTAAGAGGGAATGCAAGGTGACTGCATGTCACTCATTAAGGGTTTCAATTTGCAAATAGTTTAGCTCCGCGCGGAAGCGGATGAAGGAATGAGGAGTACGATCGAGCCACGTAGCAGTTCGGAAACATCTTCCAGCATGCTCACCAACACAAGTTCTCAGAATATGTACGAATCGTTGAGCCCGCGTACTCTGATGCACACCGTGCCCCACTGAAGTTGCATACGATTGATGAGAGCATGCAGTCAGGAAGAGGGTCTTTGAATCTAAATATCAATTCTTTTTTTTTTCGTCAGTGTGATTTTGAAGTCGACGCGCACAACAACAAAAAAATGCGTAAAGGGATTTCAGGCCTGGTTTCAAGTTTTCTTATTTCTAACCGAAACAATGCCATTAAATTAAACACTACGGCTTTGCAACGGATGTACGGGAAGAGGACGGAGAGTTTTTTTGGGTACAAATTTGAACAATGAAGTCGAAAATTGCATAGGGAAATCATCAGTTTGAAGAAAGTATTTAGGGGATGCAAATTCATTATAAAAGAAACGTTAGCGAGTAAAGTCCTTGCGCTATTATTTTGAAAATATTTGAACAAAGCTCGAAGTAACTCGTCCCCAGGTCAAATGTTCTCTATCAAAATACTGAACAATCAAATATATTATTATGTCCAACGAGTTTGCAAACAAAGATTGATAGGGTTCTATTACCTACGCATTCCTTTGCAAAATTTACGTTCCGGTGCCTATAGTTTAGAAAATTCAGCAATGCATGTATATGGGAATTATGTGGAAATAATAGAAAAATGTCAGAATAAAAGCGGCGCCGCTTTTTGATAACACCCTCCGCGCGTTAGGTTGGGGTGTGAGTTGACAATTCACGTGATCAGACGGTCTCATAGCTAAACGGGCAATTAATCTCATCACCAACGGGCAATTAATCTCTAGTATGTAAAGTATGCAATTACAAGGCCTTCACATACTTGGCACGCACCTTCAGCAACCCTGTTGTTGGATGATAATTGTTAAAAAAATAGGCAGAATACAATTTGGAATCATATACGATAAGGGATTCAATGTAGATACTCTCATACTGTAACTCGATTTTTGTTAACAAATGTTGAAATGTTGATAATAAGGTGAAGAGCCTTGATGAAGAACATCAGCAGGTGTTGGCTCCTGTTTAAGCAAGATCTGACACCAATTAGTTTTGGTCGCTGATCGTTTTTCAGAGGAAACACGACACTCAGGAGGACGATGGACAGGTGCTAGAATATTTTGAGAACCCGTGTGGGCCAGTGTTGATAATATAAACACATGCATATCATTCGTTAGTTTACTGCAGTACTTGAATATAACGAACCAATCGTATAAAACAGAACTCTTATTACCAATCATGCATGAGTGGCTCGAGTGTGGCTCTTTAACACTAACGCTATGAGCGACAAATCTAAGTCGAGAAGTATTTTGCGTTTGTCGTTTTATGTTCCGTGTGATCTCGTTGAATTTAATTTATTATTTTTTATCGAGACATCCAAGTTACCGATTCGAAGTCATAAATGGAAGAACAACGGCTATGTACAGATGATGAGTGCATAGAAGATTAAATCTGAGTCATACTTGCTGAATGATCGCCAGCAAAAGTTCGTCGACTTTGTTATTAATCAATAACCTAAGTATCTAGTTTTTTTCCAACATTGTTGTTAAGCACGTTTATCCAATGACGAATACTGCAATTTTCGCAGAGGATCTACAATACGCAAGGAAACGCATATTCCAAAGAAATTTTTACAATCGTTATCATTACAGATTTCATATCGAATGCACGAATTCTTCGATTGAACATCATTATACATTATACTGTTATTCATCTACTGGAACAAAAATATATTATTACTGCACTCATTCTTGATATAAGGTTTTGGTCCTTACCATTGTAACAGTTCTTTCCTGGACAATTTATCGATAGTTCAAAAAATATTAACGTCGGTATTAATTATCAAATAAAAAATCAGGTTCAAATGAGTGGTCACTTATGTCAACAGGCCTGTTCAAGGAACTACCTTGACGCATTTGCGGTTCGCATCACTCAAATCGCCAACTTGAAAAATGTAAACAAGTTTGTATGTTCATCTCATGATCTTCAAAAATATATTTATTTGCAAAAAAATATCTCCAGTGACGGAACAAACAAGTCACCCAAGTATAACCTGCCATCAAACGCAGTCGGTCAAAATGCATCCGAGACCCACTCTTCCACCTGAAAAGTATTACAAACGAAGACAAACCTTTCATACCAATGATAGTAATCAACTCTAAAGGGTACTGTTCAAATAACCTAGCAGTCGACCATTTCTCTTGTATTAGGATTAAAAACTCGACACCGCCTGTTTCAAATTGGAACTAGGGATTTTTGCTGTAGTGTATTATGCGAAATCGAAACGTATAATAAGGTGCCGGTTCCGGGTGCGATTCGTTTCAATAGGGTATGGGCTTCATTCCAACGTGTTACGCTGTGTTCCGTGCTGCTGGAGATATTTGTTGACGACGTTAAGAGCATTGCTGGAACCTTTTCTCCCCTGATAACCTAACTAGGAGGCGAGTGTTGCTAACCGCGTCAAAGTTACGTGGTTCTATCTCGCGGGGCCAACGTACGTATTATTATAGGGTCAAACGAACGTGACACGGGGGAAAACGAACTTGTTATTACTTGTATATTGAATACCCCGCGTTACACCAATACATTACCATAACCAACACGGTTACATTGAGAAGATCGTGAGCTGTCAGTTCGTTGAGCTGTAGATGTGGACATAATATTGAAATGTGTGTGAAAATCTAATGTTAGAATTAAAACCAATTACAGAACCAGCAGCATCACACACTCTGGCTACTGATATGAATTTCTCTCCACTGTCAATAATTTTGGTCGTTCATAAGAAAGAAAACTGGAAACAATTTATGGATCAAATCGCGTTATGGAACTGTTTTAATTCACTGAAACTCGTCTTGGTGTCGCTGAAACTTAAAAAAAAATGTCCATCATTTACTGACGGACATCTAATTTTTGTTTTCATTACAGCAAAGTTAAAATGAGTAGCCGCATCGAAAGATAATGCTTATTTTATCAGCCCAAAATAAGGCTTGCTTCTCAACACGTGCTGGTCAAATACATTCTTCACAGCATGAAATGAAATGAACAATGACGTCACACTTTCAATTTATAGTCGAAGTGTGTACGTTAGATCAGCTTCATTTCATTGTGGAGGTTGCGACGTGGAAGAGTAAATAATAAAAAACACGGGTTAAATAAATTATCTCAATTGGTCCTTTTACCAGAATTCTTTGTGATGACATTGCCTTGATAAGCGATTTTTCATTTGTGCGTCAAGTTTGTTGGCATTAAGTTCTGCCTAGGGACGAATTACCTAATAAATTCAATAACCCAATACGAAGCATGAACTCTGGGTGTTAAATAATGATTTTTCATTAACGATTGGTATCTTGTTTTTCAATCAACTCGAAGCAAATCATATGATTACTTTATTCGATTCAGATAGCAATTAGGCAGATCTACCAATCAAACTAAAATAAACTTATGTTTTCATTTATGGTTCAAGTCAAAAATATGCTTTTTAACACAATCTCGTCTTTGGCCTATATAATTCTCACTCCAACAAATCCGATCTCAGTTCACCCCATGGTTCGGTCAATCTTTCACCTATAAACAATACAATTTCCCCTATTGCACATAGTCAAAGTTCGATCAAGACGCTCATCACAAATCAATTGAGTTTGCCGTCTTCCAATGTTGATGTCACAGGACCATCAATTCCCCCATCGCAATGAGTAATGCAAGTTTTACACGAGCTGGTCCGTTAACTTTGATGCAGTTGCTGTCTCTAATAGTATTTTGATGTTGTTGCTGTCTGTAATAGTACTTTGATGTAGTTGCTGTCTCTGATAGTTGTTGCCATGTAATAGGGAGGACACAAAGTTTTACTTCAGCATGCTCAGTTTGCATCAAAATAAATGAAAATATTTGTATCGCTGATCACAATGGACACCCTCAGAAATAAGCACTACAAACGTTGATGTTCGGTCCAGAGTAAGAAACCTTTTTCTCTTCCTTCAATTTAGCTACAAATAATAGTAACGATTCATTGGGAGGAACATGCCCTCAATAATCAAACATACATAACATTTCGTCACTGAGTAAACCATATAAGACCATAACACGTGCTGTCTTTTACGTTCTACTCCAGAACTCATATTATTACTATAAAGAGACAACCCAGTTTGAGCCAAAAGGACTGCAACAATAAATGGCTTTTTGCAATATTGAAGGGCAAGATAAGTTAATTAACTGTTATTTTTTTCCCTATTTTGACAGTTATGATCTATGTTAGTAGGATCAGTCACGAATAACTAGTGTCACTGATTAAGGATTTGCATTGTTGTCAGGATCGACCCGCAAGGGTCGGTCATTGGGCTTTGCTCCTCTGTATTTATATTATTGTTTAGGTTTAATAATGTTTGAAGAAGGAGGTAGCAGTATAACACAAAAAAGTAACAGTGCATTATAACATACCAGATATTTTGCTACAATGTTCCGTCAATATATAAAAAAACATCAAATTGGGTGAATTATGTGAAGCTACTGCACATCCCAATACTTACAGCCAGTTCTGTCCATGGAATCGCCCGTGCCCTCACCGCCTCTGCAGCACAGCCCGTTTACCAACCGCCTCTCAGACAGCTCTTTATTCGAAGCCGTCCCCTTTGTCAGCACCCGCTTAGTGTTCTGGCCTTTTCCAGTCACTCAGCTCTGTTTCGGCCCTGAGAGTCCCATGCGTTGGGATGACTCAATTGTAATCGTATTTCCGTTGTTTATTCGAGCTACTCAGGAAATTGGATTTCAGAAAATTGGAAATGCAATTTACGGGCGGCAGTCTCTTCTCATAAAAGGAGACCACCTCAACAGAACTCCAACCGGACAGGTGTTAAAGGGATGGCGCATCAGATAGTGATACAAAATGAACGACGGAAAACCATCTGTGCGATGTAAAATTATGATTTCGTCGGTGTAAAATCGTTTGTGATCCAAAACCAAATTGTAACCTTCGTGCTTACGCCGTCTTTGTGCAGTTTTCACCTTGACGAAGAACGCTGCTGGCATAACATTCTTCCAATTACATATTCTACCCTATGGATACAATTTTATTCAAATGGGTCTCCTGTCAGTGCTTGTCTTGCTATATTCGGCTCGTTTGCAAAAGGAGTTGGTGGAACATTTTTTTCCCGGCCAGCCTCCTCCCACTGATCTACGGGCGTGTAGCAAATAAATATCACAAGTGATATTAGCGAGCTACAGTAGATGAGCCGGTAAGTTTTCGAAGAAAAGTCTAGCGGCTTTTGCAGCGACGTGTGCACTGGAAGTGGTAAGAGATCCTTGCGTGTTTGTGGCTTACGCGTTGATTACGTCAAGATTTCATTGGTCACGTGGGCACCGTTGTTTGGTTTGCGGAGCCGAGAGTCCAGAGCCTAGGAAAAACGAATCGATTCACTTTAGAAACGTGTTCAAGAATAGTCAGCTAATATTGAGGGTAATGGAATTTAGAGAACTGGATAGGCTTGCAGTGGTGTCTCCATTTGTGCCGAGAATAAACGAAAAGGGTTACATTATTTAGCAGCTCATTTTAATTATGATGATGATGTTATAAAGAGGTGAGATAGGGAATCTTTTCCGTATCAGAATGGGTTAGATGTTTCATTGCTCCTGTTACCCTGACGCTATAAGTAAACGCTAGAGGCGGCAATTAATGTAAGTTGGTGTCGTTACACGAGCCCACATGAGTAGCCATATATGGATATGAAATTGTACTCTATGTTTTGCGAACCAACTCTATCATGTATTATAAACGCGCCTAAATATCTATTTACAATGTAACTGGATCTTTAGTTGGATAATTTGAGAGGATTACAAGCAAACAACGGAAATATTTCGATATATGCGGACTATGGGAACGTCTGTTGCCCTGCACACATCCTTTGAATTGGTGCCTGCTGTCTCAAAGGCCCTGGCCCTCACAAAATCGAATTAAGTGAAAATGAATGTTAATTATATGTTTCGAGTCCACCTTAAACGGCATGCATCGCTGAGACCAAAGTTTGAGAGCAGAGAAACAAAATCACATCAAATAAAGCACTACAACCAATTATTTTACCGATAATATGTCAGAGTTGAATAAATCGGTTCATGCAACACAAGTCTTATTCTGCTCTCTTGGGATGCCTAATGAAGACCAGGCTCCACCTCATGATGTCTAATCCGGTTACGTACATCGCCGGCCGCTTTGATCGTAGTATCAAACGGTTATCAGATACAATTTCATTCAGCGGGAGCAGAAGTAGTTAATAGTTGTACGAGAATCGCCCTGTGAAGGAATTAGATAGGGGTTAATTAGCGGTGGGCGGGGGGTAGGACGCGATGCATGCACCTTGACTCACCGAGCGTACGGGGGTGCGCGCAGAAT
>SDVV010001335.1:0-26054 GCA_016164225.1 Gammarus roeselii
ATATACATATATTGTTGATGTTGTGTTTTTTTTCCACGAAAATCATAGGAATGTATGTACAAGAGGTGTTTGTCTGTACTGCATCATTGTGGAATTTTCGTCATTGACCCTTAGCAAGTATGTTGTTTAACGTTTAGATGACAATTTACTGGATGGAGGGGTCCTAGTGAAGAGGTGATTTACCTTTTTTGGTTGTCCATTTGGAGTTCATCTATGTTCAACGTGAATTATGAATGGCCATGTAGACGTCGATCTTGAGTTCCATGGGCTTGTTAGTGAGATTATGCGACAAGCTACTCATCGTTGTAGTGGTTTACTCAAGTCATCAGTGAACAGAAGCCTAGCTTTTTATAGCTACACCCTCTCTGAGACTCATTCTTGACCACTGTACATGTGTCTAGATTTTGGTTATGTCTAGGATGTGACTTTGTTCGATTTTGTTCAGACACGATGGGTTAACAGATGCGAGGCACGTCTGTGGCATCTAACCATGACTGGATGTTACCTCTAAATTCGTTATATATCAGTGGTAGATTGCTGAGAAGTGACTTTGTAAAGCATTTTAGAGTTCATTTCTATGACAAAGTGGGCTTTGATTTTGTACTGCTAGGGGCATAGCATCAGTTAGGTCTAGGAATTTATTATAGATTTGAAATGTATCGTAGTATAAATAACATTAGTCTCATGAACTCGGTGTTAAATGTCAGATATTTTTAGTATGGCTGTTATATCTGAATATATTTTTATTCATGAACCAGATCACGTAGGATATTGGACTAGGATTTGTCATCTGGGTGTGGTAAGATTCTCCGTATATAATAGTTAATCATTGTTGCTTAGGGTAGAGTAGAGAATCTTATTTAGTTCTTGTTTTTTTCGCCTAAGTTTGCGGGATGTTGGGTATAAAATACTCTCAATTGTATGTAATGCTTCAAAAAATGGTGTGTTTCCCTTCTCGACATTGGATTTGGGTACGGTTCCATGTTGCCTTGAAGAACTAATCTACCGGATCTGTGTTGAGTGTTAGTGTTGAAATTCTTCGATAATTTAATGTACATCTCAATTAGGTTATCCAATCGAAGGTCTTTACTTGATGCTTATTCCCACAAGTCTTACTTATATAAATGTTTGTATTTCGTTTGCAGTTTAGACACATAGACGTTTGTGATTAATTCAGGCTCTTGTTATGAGACTGCGTTCCCATTCAGAATATTTGACTTTTTCGACCATCCACCAGATCCACTTTAACATTTTTCACTGAAGGTCTGTTGTAATTATAGCCTTAATCCTAACTCATCCTAACCTAAAATTACCAAGGATTGTCTATTTTTCCCCGTTTCATACTTATGTTTGGTATTCTTCTTCATTGATTTAACCTTCATCCTTATCAAATCTATCCACTTGACTCTGTAGTTTTACCAATCTTTAACAGATTGTGAGCCTACATTTATATATATTTCTTTCACTACGCTTGTTACAAGTCCAGTAATATCGACCAGTCTCGAGAAATGTTAGGTCATCGCTCGTTTGTGGACTTTCGAGTTCTCAACGTTTATGTAAGCTTACCCCATACGTCAGTGAGTGTTACGAATGTTAAAGCGTTAGCAAGATTTATGTACGGTTTTACTGTTGGAATACGATTTTTTTGTAGTGTTGGACGT
Organism: Gammarus roeselii; assembly: GCA_016164225.1. NCBI lineage: Eukaryota > Metazoa > Arthropoda > Malacostraca > Amphipoda > Gammaridae > Gammarus > Gammarus roeselii. The sequence goes on from SDVV010001335.1 coordinate 1,662, forward strand.
TTTGCTCCTACCATATTCGTCTTTTATATCAAATATTGAATAAATACACTCTACAATTTTTCATACTGATCTGTATTGTAATGTCCGCAATCCACAAGATCTAGGATATAAACCATGTCTAAGGTACATAATTAGCGAAATATATATCCATGTACGACAACATAGATCAAATATCGATGTATGCAAAAAGGGTTACCAAACAATGACAAATACATTATTACCTAGGCAACTTAACCTATTCTACCCAATAGTTATGTATTTTAATCAAGTTTGATGGTTATGTATGATATTGATATGTATGAATCTCTCCACTAGGGCTGTATATTTATCATATCAAAAGCAGTTGAATACATTTTCTCCAATTTGATCCAGCAAAAAACCATCTGCAGATGTTTAGATTCCAGAATTTATCGATAGCTCTGTTAAATGTTCGTATGAGACTCAGCAGGTAGGATCCAAGAAAACTAATGCACCTCAATTTGTTACATTTTTAATGTGGACCAGTTATTTGCGATGTTAGGTTCAAAGATCTAGCCATTCTAACCAACTTAACCAATAATTATATATTTTTATTCAAGTTTGATGGACATGTATGATATTTAGTCATTATTTTGTGCGATGTACATATCAAATCCCTTCCACACGGCTCTATTTTACGTAGTTTTTCTTCTAATGTCACACACCAGGTACACACATTCACGCTTTGTACGCATATGTAGGGCCGGGCACGGTATAATGACGTCGTATACAGGGATAGTTACCGATACAATGTAGACACACACACACACACACACACACACATTTTGATTTCAAATACAGGATCGGTTAACATCTGAGGCACTTTACCTCTAATATATGTTTTTTTCCTTTAGAACAAAATTCCTTGTTATTGTTACAAGATATTTAATGTGGACCACCTTCACGTCATGTTAGGTGAAAAGAACTAAGCATCTTAACCTATCCTATCCTTTTCTAACCAGGAATCATATATTATCGATCGAGTTTTCGTTTATAAATTTGATACATTTTTTTAAGATTTATGATATATTCATTTGCATCCTCTCCACTTGGCTGCACATTTTGATCTATCCTATTCACACCCATCAGAACCTAACATAACCTAACTTTTGTATGGTGTTCAGTCATTGCTATATACATATGAAGCCCTCCAAACGACGCTAAATATCACTTTAACATATATGCTATTTATTTTGTTGTCACTCTCATCCCATATAAGTTAGCAGAGAGGACCCATTTTCAGTCATAGATGGTTTGAATGTTATGGGTAATTCATATTATTTTTGATTTTGACACAATTCTATGTCACTTTAACATATTATTCACACCCATCATAACCTGACCTGACCTTACGTACGGTATTCAGTCATTGATATATACATTTGAATCCCTCCAGACAACTCTAAATATCACTCTACCATACATGTTATTTATTTCGTTGTCACTCTCGAGTCATATATGTAACCAGAGAGTCCCCCATTTTCAAACTTGGATAGATTGAATGCTACATGTATTTCAAATTTGTATTCAGTTTCATACAAACGAACACATAGTCTAACACCATGTTTTTCTTAATTTACTTCAATATCTCCACTTAACTCTACAACCTTTGACAACTTGCAACTCTGAATTTTCATTTTCTCTTTCCTATAATTTTCATATCCTTAACGATGACTTCGTTTCAAGATCTGTTCGGCTTCTGATTTATATCATACCAATCTGTAACACATCTAGATCATTTACTTCGAGATAGGTTTTCTGGCATAATTTCAAGCCTTGAAACATATTTTTTGTACTGATTTCGAAGATTCGATGTTACCTCCGACTGTCACGATGTTCGCAATTCATAATTTGTCTTTCAAGTTTTGGATAATATAAACATTTCATTGAGAACATACATAGTTTTTATCAGTATTTATCGACATTATTTACAGACCTTACTGGCATCATCAATATCATCCACCTGGTTTTTGATATTTAAACAGCATTGTTCGTCATCCAACCGTACTTTTCATCACTATATTTCAGTATACTCTCAAAATCCATCTTATAGTCCATCATATATTTGATGCGGATACCGAAGGCTATTCTGCTCCCATGTGTCAACAAATGTATTACTTCTACTTCTTGAACCTCAATTATTCGAATCTTTTCCAATTCAAAGTCATTCTGAGATTCATCATTGAGAAATTTGCATACGATCCAGTTTCTCTTTTGTTCTTAGGCATAATTTGTTGTCCACTACCTCAGCTTTCTTACAATCACGATGGAAATTTTACCCCGGATCATATCAATTTTCGAGATTTGCTTCTCTTCCCCCCCCCCCTTCCTAAACTTACTTCCATACGAATGTAACGCGTCCACATTAGTTACCCAGAGCAGACTTTTTTTTCCTGCATTCATTTATGAATGATATCTCCCACTCTTTTGATTCTTGTTTGTCCATTCTGAGATAACTGTTATTTACAACATTAGTCAAAATTGATTCGATCCGTCTCATATCATCTTCGGAGATTTCTTCTTCCAGCACTTGTAAACAAAATTTAGACTTATGGATGTTCATTTTGGTTTATTCTATGACAAAACGTGTGTCTCCGCTTGATCTCAACGTATCACTGACTCCATTCTCGATAGCCAGCTTGCTATTATAAGTTGATTACATGTGTTTTTTCGCAAAACATTTGGCCTAACATTCCTCACCTAGGTTATCAACTGTGTATATGTATAGGGCTGTGTAGGTATGTGAATGTGTATATTCAAGCGTATGTACATATTACATGAGTTAATAATATCCAACACAAATTTGATATTCAACATTTCAATAAAATTCCAATTTTTCGAGGGATGTCACCTTACTCAAATAGCCAAGTTATCACTTCAATATACAGACTTGGTTCTGTCATCCCTCGGAAAATTGATTTTTTTTTGAAATTTTGAATATTAAATTTGTGTAATAATGTATTTGTCATTGTATGGGATCCCTTTTTGTATTGGTCGGTACTTGATCTATGTTGTCGTTCATTGATATATATTTCGCTAATTATGTATTTTATTTATTTATTATTTGCGTCCATGTTCCACCGGAGTCCCAACGCGAAGTTAATGCAGACTCCCCCGTAGGGCGGTGATAATTATGTTCCTTAGACATGGTTTATATCCTAGATCTTGTGGATTGCGGACCTTACAATGCAGATCTGTATAAAAAATGGTTAGAGTGAATTTATTCAATATATGATATATTAGTCAAAATTGATAGGGGCAAAACGTTCAACACTACAAAAAAAATCATACTCCAACAGTAAAACCGTACATAAATCTTGCTAACGCTTTAAAATTTGTAGCACTCACTGACCTAACATAAATATGAAACGGGGAAAAATATACAATCCTTGGTAATTTTAGGTTAGGATGAGTTAGGATTAAGGCCATCATTACAGACCTTCAGTGAAAAATGTTAAAGTGGATCTGGTGAATGGTCGAATAAGTCAAATATTCTGAATGGGAACGCAGTCTCATAACAGAAGCCTGAATTAATCAAAAACTTCTATGTGTCTAAATTGCAAACAAATTAGAAACATTTATATAAGTAAGACTCGCGGGAATACGCATCAAGTAAAGACCTTCGATTGGATAACCTAATGGAAATGTACATTAAATTATTGAAGAATTATCACACTAAAACTCAACACAAATCCGGTAGATTAGTTCTTCAAGGCAACATGGAACCGGACCCAAATTCAATATCGTGAGGGGAAACACACCAATTTTTTGAAGCATTACATACAATTGAGCGTATTTAATACTCAACATTCCGTAAACTTATGCGAAAAACGTATAACAAGAACTATACAATAGCTAAATAACATTCTCTACTCTACCCTAAGCAACAATGATTAACTATTGCATACGGTGAATCTTACCACACTCAGATGACAAATCCTAGTCTAATATCCTACGTGATCTGGTTCATGAATAAGAATATATACAAATATAACAGCCATACTAAAAATATCTGACATTTAACACCGAGTTCATGAGAATAATGTTATTTTTTTACGATACATTTCAAATCTATAGTAAATTCCTAGACCTAACTGATGCCATGTCTCTAGCAGTACAAAATCAAAGCCCACTTTGTCATATAAATGAACTCTAAAATGATTTACTAGGTCACTTCTCAGCAATCTACCACTGATATATAACGAATTTAGAGGTAACATCCAGTCATGGTACGATGCCACAGACGTACCTCGCATCTGTTAACCCATTGTGTCTGAACAAAATCGAACATAGTCACATCATGGACATAACCAAAATCTAGACACATGTACAGTGGTCATGAACGAGTTTCAGAGAGTGTGGCATTGAAAGAGCTAGGCTTCTGTTTACTGATGACTTAAGTAAACCACTACAACGATGAATAGCTTGTCGCATAACCTCACTAACAAACCCATGGAACTTATGATCGACGTCTACATGGCCATACATACTGTAAATCACGTTGCACATAGATGAACTCCAAAATGGCAACCAATGAGTGGAAATCACCTCTTCACTAGGACCCCTCCATCCAGTAAATTATCATCTAAACGGTAAACACCATTTTGCTAGGGATCAATGACGAAAATGGAAGGCTATTACGAAAAGTTAACGGACATCACAACAAGTTGATGGTATCACTCCAACTGGATAATATGTTTTAACCCCAAGGGGTCTATGGTTGTGAATGTGTAACCGTAGTTTTTGAACTAAAATGTCCCTTATTTATAACGGAAGTATCGATAAACGTGTGAACGAATATGATGAGGGCAGATCAGGATCAGAAGACGGTATGCTGGATCCAACCGAAATACAATCACAAGCAAAAAATAACCCAACCCAGACATTTGGCCAAAGAACAACGTCCGACCGACTGGTGTGTTGCTGGGGGCATTAATTATGTTGCGTAGTTAATATGTTCGGAAATAGGAATGGCTATGCTGTTGATGACTGTACGATCAGGCATAAACGGTTGTAACGGTTTTTACTCTTTAAACGAAGGGGATGAGTCATGTGCATATGTTCAAAAGATTAAACTGGTACGGGATGTTCTGTTTTCCAGCATTATTCAAGGACGTAACAAACTATCTGTAACTTAGTACGTGTCCAATAGTCTGGACACATTACTAAGAGCAATATAATGCCTAGGACTTTGCGGCACTGAAACTCAGTCGGCTAGGTCTGAACACTGCATTACACAACATGTGTGAAACATGAATATTCACGCCACTGTATACTATGAGGCCGTTATGATGGTGGTACTGGAGAGAGCGAGTCGGTCTAATATTGGCCTTACTCGAAACCTTCAGAGCCTTCCCTGTACATTCATCTGTAAATATGCATATCGGGTTACATGTTTTCAACTCCTCCCACAATATACCCATAATATTATTAGCAGAATTCTCATTTCATCCAAGAACCATGCAATCAGAAATTAAAACTATTCACAAATTTTAATCTGTACGAATAGCACGTATACAGTGCAGCGAGGGTGCAGCACTTGGTGCAATGCGAGATGGTCTATACTGGGTGCAGTGCAACGAGAATGAAACACCGGGTACAGTGCAAGGATGGCGCAACCTTGGGTGCAGAGCATCGAGGGTGCAACAAGGGGTTCAGTGCAACGAAGGTGCAACACTGGCGCTGTGCAACGAGAGCTCAACACCTGGTACGGTGCGCCCACGATACAAATGGCTTTGCACACAAAGCCATTTGTGTTGTGGATTTAGCGCAGCTGCACAGCACTCCGGTCGCTGCACCTTTGCACTGAACAGGGACGCCTCGAAGCCATCGACCGGCTCCATCGCTATTGATCGGAGTGGCGTGCCGACAGATTACTCATGTAGGGTGAAACAATTCGCCCGTAAATCTTTATTGGAAGCCACGAAGAACTCTTCGCAAAAGTACCTCGCTAACCTCAAACATGCGACGAAAAAATGAGACAGCAAGTATTAAAGTTTGCAATGTGATTACGGTCAATTTGGAGGTATGCTAACAGGCAACCGACGAGACCACTAATAGCAGAACATGTGATCAGGAAAAGTTATTTGTCGTCAATTTTTCACTCTATTTTTGTAGGTTCTTATTCGAGTAGCGTCGACAACGAGCATGATTGAAATATTTTGAATTTGCTAGACTAGGTCATTTAGGTACCCACAATTTTGTGTTTACAGTCAAATACTTTGCAAAAAGCATGCAGCCCTGCATAGCCTAAACATCTAAGCCTTGCAGCGTGGATTGTGCCAAAAGTTGGCCGAGAATTGTTCTCCGAGAGCAATTATCAATACAGTTCCTACATTAGCTGAATCAGAGGTTGTTGATAGTACAAGGTAGGGGGGTTTTAAAACCGAGAGTGAATGAGTAGAATGGGGACACATAATAATGTTTGGGGCGGCTAAGGTGAACCCGCTGGTGATAGCGAGTAACCTTCCTAGGGGGCACGCCTGGTGACGGGGAGCGGGGCCGGCCGAGGAGGCAAGCACTGTCTGTTGATGGCGAGAAACTAGCCTTGAGGGTCTCGCGCTGGTGGTGATAAGGAACCGACCGAGGGGGGAACGGGCTGGTGATAGCGAGTGACCGGTCACGGGGCACGCGCTGGTGATGACATGAGGCCGACCTAGGAGGCACGCGCTGGTGATGGCGAGGGACTGGCCACGGGACACGTGCTGGTGTTGACGAGAGACCGACTAAGAGGGCACGCGCTGGTGATGGCGAGAAACCGGACAAGGTTCACGTGCTGGTGATGACGAGGGACCGACCGAGGGGGCACGCGCTGGCGATTGCAACAGAGGATAAACTGCTCATAATACAACATTCTTGATGTTAAAAATTTCACTGAAGATGTTTCATATGATAGACTCGAGTGTGAAGGCTACATCTGACACAAAGACTGATTGCACAGGAGACGGTCAGCGGCCGCCGACTCTCATATTGTGTGTCAATGCTTATGGATTAATTAGGATATCCAGTTCAAGGCCAACAAGTGGCCCAATATTGGTTAATCATTTCTGTATTTTACCATTATATTTGTTATTTGATGGTAGTGCATCAATAATTCTGCCATGTGGCAGGGAAGTCTTAAAGGTTTATGATAATGCTGTGGTCGCGGTGCCACTAATATATTCTATCAATAAAATTGATTTGTAACACACTTTTTGTGAGCCCTCTTAAAGCCTGAGGTGTTCAGTGTCGTGAGCCGCGGACTCGATCAGTCCATGGCAGGCTCCTCCGTTCAACAGCCTACACTGACTAATAGGAGGCGACGGCTCCGCCTTCTGAAGCAAACAGTGGGGCGAGTGACCGGCAAAGGCACATGATAGAGTGGGTGAGGGATCAGCCGAGGGGACTGCGCTAGTAGGGGTGAGGGACCTGATGAGAATAATGCGCTAGCGGGGGCAAGAAACCGGCCGAGGCGCACGCGCTGGTGGGGGCAGGGGCCGGCCTAATGAAATGCTGTAGTGGGGCCGAGAAACCTGTCGAGCGGCACGCGCTAGTGGGGGCGAGGGACCAGCCGGAAGTCAAGCGCTGGCCGGGGCGCGGTATGCGCTGCGGGGTAGGGGTACGCACATGTGTAACATTCGCAGTAATTTGGTCATCGGAACGTTCTACATATAATAACCTTTACCGAATAAATGTGTAATATAATAGTTGATAACTCATCATATAAATTGCCCTGACAAATATTTTTTATCTCACAAGTTATTGATTATTTTGATATATGGAAGCCAGCGCAGCGACCATGACATAATTTACTAAATGAGACCAAATTAGAGCCGTGCAGGTTATCCTGAATCTACAACCTTCGACCTCCAATGCCTTCGCTGACTCATGAGGTTGCCACAAGGTTTGTGATCGATCAGTCATGACCAGAATAAATTTCCCGTCCTGAGCCTCCTAACCAATATTGGTACTCGTATGCCTTTATTGCGCAGTTAGTGCTAGAGCTTTTGCGCTGGGATTCAACCACCTTTTTTTGTCTGGATTCGCTTTCAACTATTTAGGTGTATTCTTGTGCGTTACGTGAATGACCACCCATCCGATGAACATAACGATGAACATGAAGAAGAGCAACGTCGAAGCTCAATTACGAAACAGATCAAATATTTGGTGTTGGAAGGAAACAATAATGCGCGTACAAAACATTACTTCACAGTGGGATGTTTGAATAAGAGAGAGCATTCCTCGGGGCTGCTCTATTCGGAACCTGGTTGAGAACACGACTAATGGCAAGAGGTTTCGTGAATTTATGCCCCAATAAAATCACATTACAAATGCATTCAGCCACCCAAAGCTTAGACCAACGCATCGCTTAATATTAATTCATGTTTGAAATTTGTTATAAGATTTTTTTCTCAGTATTCATTTTTGTTGCATGCAAAATACGTCCAGGTAATATGTTTTTAGTTTTGCCTCATATTAAATTGAAATGGTGCTTATTTATGATGTTAAAATTGTAACCTTTGTAAGCTTACGATCAATGAAAGCATTTATACGACTTTGGGTTATATTTTCCAGTATGGGCACCCACACCCATCTTCGTTACTCGAATTCCTGTTATATAAAGGCATTATCACAATATCCCGTAACTAGCATAAACTACTCGAAAGCAGAAACCTTATTCAGGTCATCTTCTTCTCCTGCATCATTATATAAATATAACGTGTAGACAATCGTATCATCGGGGCCTCTAATTACGATTGTTTGTACTGGGCGTTCCGACACAAATCTATCACTAAATCAGGTGACGTATAATCAATACCAGATTGAGGGCAATCTATAAAACAGTCTAACATTTTGCTGATGTGAGTGACGTATCAAACTTTTTTATATCATTTATAAGATTTAGTCGGATGGTATTGGTCAACTGAGCCCTATTTAAGGCGGCAGTGTGCTTGCTGTATATTAGCTTGATTTTTGAGTTCATGGACATGGAAGGTCGTAAAAGCCTTCGTTCTGTGTTATTTGTGTTTTCCAGATCTGGATTGATTTGCTATTTGTCCACCTCACCCCAGTCAGTATTGATAGCTCTTCGGTGAAGGTTATTTAGGCAACGGTAATGGGAATATAAACCATTGCTGATGAAATAGCGCCCGCTGGAGTAAGTCGTTAGTGGGGTTGATATGTTGTTCTTGAGTGATAGAGTCACGACCTACTCCACTCTTCTCCTGCCTGAAACGTGATTGAAATATTGAGGAAACGAATGAATCCAAATTCTATGATACTTCTTAGGATTTATGTTGATACGAATCGTAGTTATAAAACGCCATCCTGTAAATAAACTTCGAGCTCATCAACAAGCCGGCAGTTTATTGTCATAAGGGTTCATGAGTGATCGTATACTTTATTGGCATACATAATCGAACAATTTCGTTTAGTCATAGAATTATTTATTCTATGTCGTACATAGATATTCCACGAAACATCATTAAATTTAATTAGCTATGTCATTCATTATATGGAATCTATAACTTATTCTCCTTAGAACTGTTCAGACAAAAGGCAGATCTCACACATTATTCTTTCAAGCGTTTTCACTGAAGCAATAAAAAAAATTCCCTCTGAGAGAACCCTGTTTTTGTGTAGCTTATTAGGAAAAACACGACCACTGTTGAATAGTCACTCGTGTTGAAGGAACGCAACTCTTAATTCTTTGGTTGCATGTGCAATTTGTACAAAAAAAACGTAGATTTTACCATCGTGGTGTTCTGACGTAATTTCGTCAATGTTAACCCGAATTATAGTTAACTCTAGTCGTTGTGGAACCATGCTTGTACACAAACAGGTGTGTGTTCTTAAACTATAATATCTCTCTGATTGGGGCAGCTCAGATGACTCTGGTCGTTGTGGAACCATGCTTGTACACAAACAGGTGTGTGATCTTAAACTATAATATCTCTCTGATTGGGGCCGCTCAGAGCGTATGTTAAAGCTTTCTGTGATACTAAAGAGGAACATTTTCGAAGATTTGAATGAGAAGCTCAGATATACAGAAGTAGTAATTTAGCATTGATGGTTAATACTATTGTGCAAGTTGCAATTCGTCCGAGACAAGAATCCAGCTGAGGTTAGATAAAAGTATGGAAATCAAAATTTATCTCTACAACGTAGTGCGAACAGCATCGCATCCATTTAGTTGGATTCTTGCCCATATTCAGAGATTTCATTCTCGATTTTGCTGCGTGGCTTAGTCGCTGAAAACAAACGTATGGAAGGCTGTTAAAACACCAAATTTTTTAGTGGTATTTATTTGTGAGAAAGCTTTTCCATTATTAATTATGCTATTTAAATTTCAAACTAAATTTCAAACTATAAATATATGTGATTGGATATTACTTGATAAATCTAACCTCCTAGAAACGAAAATCAAGTATGCATCTGAGTGCTGAAGTAATTTAATAATACAAGTAATACAAAGTTTTAATTGAAAGCTAGGTTTATATTAATTTTGGAATGTTACGAAAAACACATTTGATTGAGTGGACAAGCAAAAATTACAAGCAAAAATTACATTAGATAACAAAACCAGTAGACGAAATATCAATAATGTCACAGAAGTACGATACGAATTGTGAGGTATAGTTTAGGAAGTGTGTTTTCATTGTCTTGCCGGTAGTCTAACATAATAAATGTGGGATGCGGTTTTGTGTCTTAGCCTGACTGATAAAGTAATTTTAGAACTGATTTTCCATTTATAGCTTTTTCTAAATTCAGAACACGAACAGGGAGGTTTTGATCAAAACAGTGTCAGGAACATTCGACAGCGTATCGGATGAAATCGCTGATAGTTCAAACCTTCAAATCTTGGGTCTGATATAACGTCGATGTTCGATATTTTCAAATCGACTCTGATACTCTGCCAACCATCCGAAATTAAAATTATTTACATCGGTAAAATATTCACTTCTTTTCGTTAAATGAACATGAAACATATATCCAAAGCGATTATTTATGAAGAGGCAAATATATTCAACACGCTGGTTATCTGTTTCCTCACAGTTATTTCCAGAAGAAAACAATCAAACAGATCCACGAGTACCCGAGTGCCCCGTACAGTCCACCAGAGAGCTGTACGCCGCCCCAACTTTGCGCAAGCAGACTTCAAGAGGACGCAAGAGCAACTACGTGTGCTCAATTTAAAAGAGGGTACCGTGGATTCTTACTGCCGTATCCTCGAGGAATGAGATCGCTAGGTCTGCGACCGATGTAAACCTTGAGGACAATTGATCCCGTCGAAAGGATCAGGCTCCCTTGGTGCAAAGTCGACGTCGCAAGAGCCTTAAATCTTAGCATTCAAATAAATGCACAACGAAAGAGGAATAACAACAAAAGGCGGCAAACACACTTCGCTATTAGTGTGGATCAACCACTATGCAAGTCCGATCCTCCAAGCGCTCGAAATCGAGCAACATAGCGGATAGCGCCAATGAGAACTCTAAGGATTTCTAACGCTACGTCAATGAGCGTAGACTCGCTAGGGATTCGGTTGGCCCTCTAATGTATGATGGTGGGGTTCCTAGTACGTCTCCTGACGACATGGCCAGTGTCCTGAATAGCTTTTTCTGCTCAGTGTTCACAGTCGAGGGCCTCGGCTACGAACGAGATTCTGTTGATGCTGGGGAAGTTATCCTCAACGACATTGTGTTCACACGAGACGAAATTGTTCAAAAACTCGATGGACTGAACTTCTATAAATCGATTGGTCCCGATGGACACCACCCAAGAGTTTTCAAGAAAACTCGGGAACACCATCTTCAATCTATCGATGGTGAGGGACGGGGTCTCTGAAGACTGGAGAGTTTCTTATGCCTCAACCATATTTAAGACCGGTGACTGGCAATCGCCCAGCAATTATCGTGTGCAAAACCATTGAGCGATTGATACAAGATCATGTCGTCGATTTTTTTAGGAGACAACAGCCTGATTCACGACACTCATCACGTCTTCCACCGCAAGATGAGCTGTCTGACGAATCTGCTGAATTTTTCAACAAGTTGATAAACGTGTACGACCACCACAGGGCAGTGGATGTCATCTCCCTGGACTTCGAAAAGTCTTCGACAATGTGCCGCACAGGAGACGGTTACACAAAGTTTCCGAACTCGGCATCTGTGGCATCGTACTTCGCTGGCGGCGCATCTGGCTAACAAGACGCAAGAAAATAGTTAGCATCTGCCCGTCACTTCCGTCACCTCTGGGATGCCTCAGGGCAGCGTCCTGGGTCCGGTCCTCTCCCTCCTCTATGTGATCGACATGGATGCGGAGCGTCTGTGAAAGGAATCGAAATTTGCTGATGACACGAAGCTTTGTCATGCAACTTGGAGAACGGAACAGAATAGACATCCAACAAGATCTCGGAAACTCACCCAAGTTCAAAAGGTAACCAGTTGCAGGAAACGATCTTGCCACTTGGGCGCTCAGGTTGAGGAGAGTTACAAGATAGCAAACCACAATCATGGCTTTATCTACCATAACTTCCTATGCAGAACGAAAGACATAGTACCGCCATTGTGCAAGTCCCTCATCCGTCCCCTCTTCGCCTATGCAGTCTAATTCTGGTCTCAACGCATGAGGGGGGACATAGCAAAACTGGAATGTCTCCAGCAATGGGCTACTGAACTCATACACCATGCTACGCCCTCATCGTCGAGCAACGAAGACTGAGGGGCCAGCTCATTGAAACCTTCGAATACCTGAAGGGATTCAACACCGAGCTTCGTCGGTCTTTTCGACAAAGACCACAATATTCGTACCCGTAACCCGAGGCAGTGTAGATTCAGAAGGATAACATTATTGCTATTAGTTTGATGTATGGTACTATTACCGCTCATGCCGTGTACTGGGCAAGAGTCTGCCGGCGATTCATGAGCAACTCGTAGTTTGAGCCACCACGGAACTCGCAACCACCCATACCCCCCAATGGTATTCGCAAATCGAACCCTCACCAGAGAAAATCCAGCTGCTCAACTCAACGGTGCGGCGTAAACTTGAACGGATTTTGTTTTCCTTTCATTTTCTTCTCCTCTTTCTGTGTCAGGAGGGAAGAAAATAAAAATAAATGGTAACTACTAAAAACATCTTCACCGCTACAGCCGATCCGGTCCCAGTGCAGTGGTCGGTTCAACGTAGATTTTAACAGTATTATTTCCCTACAGCACAGATTTGAGGCGGGACCCAGTGTTGCAAGTAGAAGAGCGACATGGGGATTGCTAACCTCCTTCCCGCTGATGTTCGAGTCATAGTCATGCCTGACATTGAGATGATCATCGTTGAGAGCGGGAGTATATTCCTGTGTTATGCCGTGTCGACACGAGGGTACTGTCTATGTTATGTTATTTTTTAAATTGAAATTTAGCCTGTGCATTCTTTTCGATTGAACTCACTGTAATTGTTCCCAAAATTTATATGTATGCGTAACTTATAGGTAATATTACGAATTGCATAGCTCAACATCATTTCTTGACAATGCCCCTCAGGCATCTCACCTTCATATATGATATACTCATTAAGATTAGGCTTGCGAGTGACCAAGTGCATCCCAATTCCTTGAAGATGCCCTCCTGACATCTCACCTTGCAATGCCTAAATCCGTCACTTCACATTTCTGTTCGCCCCGCCCATGACATTGTCATCTGATACTCGACCGTTGGTTTCTCCGGGGCTGTGGGTGGTAGCCAGCATGAACTAGTGAAAATAGCTGTGGACTCTTTTTTTGTACCCTTACAACATTTCTTTACCTTTATGTGTGCATTATTTTCTAGAGCTTCGTTGATTATCCCCCACCCTCCTTTCAAGGAAGCAACTCGAAATGAACAAATTTGTTCGTTGTTTTCCTTATTCTAATATAATCTACACTAGTTCTAAAATCTAAATCCTAACTATCGAAGATCTGGAACCTCTTTCAGTGTCCCATCTCAGACACGTATTTAGCATAGGCTCACAAAATAACCTAGATTCGATGAATCGCCCATGTGCCTACCTTTGGCAAACGAGCCTCAAGTGGTATGGATCCCGAAGGTAATACCGAGACGAAAGCTCTGCAGATCACCGGTGATTAGAGGCGAACATCTTCAAAAGTCGCGATTAATCCACAACCTATCTAGGGTAATTTCTGATTGGACTTGATCTCACTGCATCAAGCTGTATCAAACGTGCAACGAGCAATTTTTTTTCATGAGTACTGTTTTGAGATTATTGATATTGAAATGCTACCAAGTGTATTCGTTGCATTTAAAATCCACATTCGAGACACATCTTGTTCATGCGAATTCCCCAAAAACGGATATAACCATGAGACACATTGCAAATGCGGATTTCAGATTTATACGGATGGTCCTTCGTGACGTAAGTCAACAAAATCGCTAAAATGTAGCGCATTTTGCATTTGGACTCGTCATTGCAACAACTCTTGAATTATAAATATGTTTTTTGTACCAATGTGTGCATAGACATTCTCAAATTGAGTACTACAAACTACATCAATACGCACAAAATACGAACATAACAATCACCACATGGACACAAGAAGTTATTCCTTCAAGTGTGATATGTTTTTTTCACTGACGATACCTTACAAACGGGAAGCAAAATGTTGCATTTTCCTCTTTTTATACAAGGTCCGGGTTACCTCACTTCTTATACACTCTATGGAATTATTATGAAAGAACATTACAGAGCGGGAAGTTAGGTTAGGTATTTACAATAGCTGTTCAAATTTCACCCAATCTGCTACGACACATGCGTGGAAACGCCGGTGCAATAATTGCCGAACTCATCCGAAGACATCAATTGTTCCAGTAATCCTTGCAGATGCGTCAATAATCCTGTAGATGAGATTTTGTTCGGACAGAATTGGTGTTTTGTACACCAAACTCTTGAGGTGTCCAAGAAGGTAGAAATCTATCCGGAAAACTAGACGCTACGCTTAACAATTTCACTAATTTGTACTTTTTAAATGTTATTTCTTCGTAACTTTTAAAGAAGCGTTTCCGCACACTCCTCGATAGAGTTAAATGCGCATATTTTAAACCCAACACAACCATAGCCTGAAATTGATTCAAAGAATTCTGAATACGAACATACAAGTCTTTCACAATTTACCAATCTCAATTAGTGTATGCCTGATTCTTTTGTAACCAGAATGTTGTTTACAAACATGAGAACTCCTGAAACGAATGAGCAATCAATGTAGTCAATGATTTTAGCCAGCTTGAATGAAATTTTCCTAAGTCATTAATCCGAAAATAAAATGTTCCTTACCAAATCCACGTCAAGATGGAGGGACGAATAAAAAAAATGCGAAGTATTTCACTGGTATTGTCCCGTCGGGATTGAGCTTAGTTTATTGCCGTGGGATTCCTGATTTTACATATCGCTTACAGTCACAGATATGCAAGTCTAAACTAACAATTGTGGTTGATGATGAAAAACTTGGGTGTTGCTTGAAACAATTTAAGTTGAAGGAGTGCCGTGATTTTTCATCTGACCACCATTCCAGCTAACAACACATCAAGATTTGGCTTCTGAAGGAAATCTCAGAAATGTGGTACACAAGATTGATAAAAGCAATGTGTTCGTGGTTGTGAACGGTGCTCATGTCGATCGAAAATTCGCAACATTCGTTCGGATAGTTCGAAATTCCTTCAAATTGATATTAAACCAATTAGTTGACTGAAGAGACAGCTAGGTGGTATGTTTATGATGGAAATATTCGGTCTCAAATGTGATTATGATGGAAAGTTTTCCGCGGGATGTGATTAGGCTAGAAAACTGTTACCACCGAATATTTTGCCATGGAAAAATACAGAGTGGAATGATGATTCGTCGAGAAAAGTTTGCGATCAAATTCTAAGACGCTGGGACGCATACTTAAATAAGTTGTTGAACGCCAAAAATGTTGAGTTTTTTTAACAGAAAGTGTTTCTCATAGATATTTTTCTTCTCAAAAATTATACAATAGAAAGAAACTTAGCTCGGAACTACTCACAAATCATTTGGAAATATATGTATCGACTAGTTTTGCCCACAAAATGGTTTGAACGGAGAGTGTTCAGGAAGCAAAAGTCTACGTTGGATTTTATTTTCTCAAAGACCGAATGGTCCTCAGGCCGAATGGTCCTCAGCACGAATGGTCCTAGGACCAAACATTCATGAATGCTATCAACTTAGATGTTTCACGGGACCGGCGAGTTTAAACAAAGCTCACATAGGCGGGCGATTCTTCGACAAAAAATTGGTACGCTGAGACTCTGTTTCTAACATGGTTAACATTTTTCGTCCTATACGTTCCCGCCGGAAGCGCATCCGGCACGAAATAAATTCGGTCGGAAATTGCTTCTAGCCAAGAAGTATTTCAGATAACAGACCAATCGGTCATAAGCACTTCCAGCAAAACAAATCATTAAGTCATGAAAAAAAAATTGTTATAAAATGTTCATGCCGTACAGTATCCCTCCAATCAGCTTTCTAAGCAAAAAAGTTTCTGAACATTGAATAACGTGATCAATTGCGTTCCAAGTTACATGTTTTTGATTGAAAAAAAAATCATTCATAAACTATTTCGAGCGGAACTCGTTTTCCACGGAAATAAATCAGAGAAATCTCTTCTGTCCTTGACACTTTCTTGGCAAAATTATTCATGCGTATATACTTCGTCCGTTCGTTAGCAGCTGTTTGATGCGCCAGACATATATGTAGAATTCATGTCTGGTGCTAGTGTTGCAACAGCCTCTGTGCAATAGAGTTTCCCCAACACTTATTTTATGTCTTTCTGGACAAATTTCTCGGTAGTTGATACAGTCATCACAACTCGTTGTTATTCGTGTGAACCGATGTAATCATTCTGTCATCAGAACTGCGAAGCAAAGTATCCGGACTGGTGAGTCTGTTGACTTTTTCCAGTTCGCGAGTGAAGTTTATAACTAAGTGCTGCTCAAATACGCTTCCCCTTGTGGACGAATTAGTAAACAGAATCGGCTGATAAAAAAAAACTTCAAACGAAGCCTGCATACAGCAAAGATTTCGGGTTGGGATGTGTGTCAAATATTTCGTTATTCAACCCCCACTTACAGAAGTTTGTAAAAGTTGGTCCCAACTAGCTTCCCATCAACACTCCAACAATTTGAAGCCATCTTATGCCTCAACGGGCAGCATATACGCTTTAATTATTGATCAAGAAAGTGTTCACTATCAAACATATTCCACGGATTTATTTTCGTATAAAACGGTTTGCACTTACAAATGGTAACGAAAGAAAATTTTGAATGGAAAACATGTAGCCTGGAATGACAAGGAAGTATTTGCTTGAAAACTAATTAACGGAATATGTTTAGCATAGAAAGTTGATAAGTCAAATTATTCTGGACAAAAACGTTTTACAACTAATTGTTTTCAAGCTGTCTATTATTTGGAATAGTTCTTAGCTCGAGTTAATTTCTGACACAATAAATTTTGCGCCACAAGTGTTTACAGCGGAAGCTTTTAGGACGAATATTAATACCCATGTTAGAAGCAGAGTCGCAGCAAACCATTTTTTTTTGTCGATGAATCGCATACCATGGTGTATCCGGTATAAATTCGCCAATCATGAAGAGACCGGGCGGCAGCCATGAAGCGGCCTTCGTAGGGAGAAAATTTATCGTAGATTTTTTCGTCCTAAACAATTTCCGTTCAAACCATTTCTATTAGATCCAATGGCAATAAGATACAATGTCACACATTCCGATGATGAATGGAAATAGTTCAGAGCTAAAATTCTTCCATCCGTATAAATTTCAAGGGAAAAAAATTCAATCGGAAAAACTTTGTAAAAACTCCATAATAAACACTTTCGGGTCTATACAAATTATTTGAAAATGCGTCCCAGATTGTTAGAATTCGAACGTAAACGTTTCCCGCTAATCACATTCCACCATGTATTTTTCAAGGAAAACTATTGGATGGTAACAACTTTCCAGCCTAAACTCAATCTGTCGAAAACTTACCAGCCTAAACACTTTGCGAGACTGAAAGTTTCGGAACGGTCATTTCTCCTTGGTGGCAATCGATTGACTGGTCGAAAATTGCATTATTATAAAATGTGTCGGAGACAACTCTCTACTCCAACGCATCGCCAGCCAGGATCTGAGTGGCGAATTCAGCAGCATCGTGCTAATGCTGATGAAACTCTTTCCTAGGTCGTTGACGTCCTGACAAATACTTATTGGGCAATTAATCCCCATGCCACTCGTATCTCATAAGTTAAGGCGGCTTATCAGATCACAAACGAATTCACTGAATAAAATCTCAAGTTTTGGGCCCCCAATCATCATTTCTATGGGCTGCTTTGTGCAAGACGACCCCTTTCCAAGTCGTTGACATTCTGACGAATATTGATGGGTTGAATAAATCCACGTGTCAGTCGTATTTCACAAATTCGGGCGGCTTTTTCATATCACAAATGAATTCACTGAATGAAATCTAAATTTTTGACCCCCAAATCATAATTTTTATGGGCTGTCATGGGCAAGACGACCGCTTTTCCAAGTCGATGACATTTTGACGAATACATAGGGGGCAAATAAATCTACGTGCTACTTGTATTTAACATGTTAGAGTGGCTTTTTCAGATCACAAACGAATTTACTGAATGAAATGATAAGTTTTGGCCTCACATTCATCATTTCTATGGGCTGCAATGGGCAAGACGACCCCTTTCTCAAGTCGTTGATATTGTGAAAAATACTGTTGGGGCAAATAATTCTACGTGCCACGCGCGTTTCACAAGTTAAAGCGGCTTTTTTTTAGATCACAAACGAATTCACTGAATGAAATCTCAAGTTTTGGCCCCCTAACCATCATTTCTATGGGCTGCTATGGGCAAAACGACCCCGTTCCCAAGTCGTTGACCGTTTGACGAATACTTATGGGGCAAATAAATGTACGTGCCAATCGTATTCTAAAAATTAATGTGGCTTTTTCGGATCACAAACGAATTCACTGGATGAAATCTCATGTTTTGGCACCCCAATCATCATTTCTATGGGCTGCTATGGGCATGACGACCGCTTTCCCAAGTTGTTGACATTCTGACGAATACTTCTTGGGCAAATAAGTCTACGTTCTAATCGAATTTTACATGTTAAGGCGGCTTTTTCAGATCACAAATGAATTCGCTGAATGAAATATCAAGTTTTGGCCCCCCAAATTATAATTTCTATGGGCTACTATGGGCAAGACGACCCATTTCCTTAAGTCTTTGACATCCTGAAAAATACATATGGGGCAAGTAAATCGACGTGCTTTCCGTATTTCACAAGTTAGGTCGGCTTTTTTTCAGATAACAAACAAATTCACTTAATGAAATCTCAAGTTTTGGCCCCATAACCATCATTTCTATGGGCTGCTATGGACAAAACGACCCCGTTCCCAAGTTGTTGACATTTTGACGAATACTTATGGGGCAAATAAATCTACGTGCCAAGCGTATTTCACAAGTTACGGCAGCTTTTCAGATCACAAACGAATTCACTGAATGAAATCTCCAAGTTTTGGCTCTCCAATCATCATTTCTATGGGCTGCTATGGGCAAAACGACCTCTTTTACAAAACTTTGATAAACAGACGAATACTAATGGGGGAAATAAATTCACGTGCCACTCGTATTCTACCAGTTAAGGCTTTTTTTTTCAGATCAAAAACGAATTCAATGAATGAAGTCTCAAGTTATGGCCCCCAATCATCATTTCTAGGGGCTGCTATGGGCATGAACACCCCTTTCCCAAGTCGTTGACATTATGACGAATACTTAGGGGGCAAATAAATCCACGTGCCACTCGTATTTCACAAGTTATGACGGTTTTTTCAGATAACAAACGAATTCACTGAATTCAATCTTAAGTTATGGCCCCCCAATCATCATTACTATGGACTACTATGATCTAAAACTGTACCAGCCTGGCGTGTGGTGTTGTATAGGAATCACTGAAATTGAAAATTGACACTAGTGTTATTTTAGTTGTCCACCGCATAAAAAACTAACAATCAGAATCTTGATCGTCGCAACATTAATGAAGAGCTTTGCCGTCGAGATTCGAAGAAACAGGTAACCGATGCGTGTAGACAAGTAAAGCCAGCTCATGTATATGTGAATTAGAGTCTAACACCCGTCAGGAACACAATTCTGTACCTGCTTCGGAGGGCGAAACGTAATGCCCAGATAAGATTTCGGGCAGCTCCTCTTCCGACGGTCGAGTTCATGCTAGGGTTAAGCCCCCAAATCCGGACTTACCAAACGCACGCTACTTCCAGATGGCCATTAATACACGTGAATAGTTCGTAAAGCTTTGCAATGACACTCTTGATAAGCAGCTGTCGGAGTTTGTCGAAGTTTGGCCCTACTAATTGTTTTGCATCTACTGAAAATATACTTTTATGGGTAACCATGCAGGTGGAGGTATGCTTGATGAGTATGCTTCATTTTTGGTCGAGCATACTTGTTTTCTTGTACATCAGACCTGTACCTTGAGCTTCAGGTTGGTGCCATTTAATATTACTTTACTATTTTTTATCTTCACCCGTAGATGTTTGAATGAACAGCGAATTCACATGACGTCATGTGAGCGTACGACTCGGATGACAATTATTTTGATAATCACTATTGAATTGCATAAATCGACCAATGCAATCTAATTATTATACGATAGAGTGCTTTAATGCTTTACACAGTAATAGCAGTATGAATGATTTATTCATGGTGAACTCTAACATTAGAAGCTCTAATGAAGATGGGGAAGATCTAGTTAATGTGATGGGTTCGTGTCGGCAACCTTATATCATCATTTTGACTGAAACGTGGTTGGATGACGACAGTATATCATTTTGTTTTTGCGAAGGGTACGGTATAATTCGTTTCATAGAGTGAGGTTGGGTAGACGGGGCGGTGGAATATACATTCTTTGTATGGAGGAGTTGTCTGTTGAAGTAGTTGATACTCTGAGTCGATGTGATGACACAATTGAAATATTTGTGTTCAGGATTGATTTTAATTCTCAAGTTATACACTTATTGGGAATATATAGGCCTCACTCTGATAATATTGATAACTTCGCCGAAGTTTTGAGTGAAATTCTTCATAATGCTCTTACAAGGAAAAGTAGGTTCGTCTTTGCGGGGGACCAAATTATAAATTTAATTCAGCAAAACTCACCACACATCGATGCATTCAGAAATAGCATGAATTTACTCCATTTCGTACCTTTAATCACCAATCCAACCCGGTTTCCTCCAAATGTTACTACAGAGCCATCATTGTTGGAACACTTATGAACCAACTGTCGGAGCGTATGCAGAGGAATACTTGCTGTTGATATCACTGACCACTGCCCACTGACCACTGCTCAATGTCCACTGACCACTAACTACTGTCCCACATTTATTCATGTTTCGATGAACATGGACTTAAATAAAAACATGAAACTTTTTTTCGGGGGCAAACGATTGAAAATATAAATACCTTTATGAGTCGAGTTTCTGGTGAGAATTGGGATCAGCCTGAGATACTGGTTTGATTTGGTTTGATTTGATCCTCATTTCCACCGGAGCCTCAACGTGAGTCATAATAGGCTCCCCAGTAGGGCGCGACCGTCATTGATTCAGGTAAGTTCGCACGGCCTTGCGTGCAAAAATACTAGTCTTGTCAAGCTGAAGTCAGTACATATTTCAATTGTGACATTTCCGCGTTTTAGCGCTTACAAGTGACAAAAGAGTTAACGCGTATCTTCGTAAATGTATTGTTATCGCTGTGCGTAATAGGGCGGAGAGACCACCTTACTTGCACAGGTGTTTGGGATTTAGACAGCTTCGTATAGTCCGGTGTGTTTTTCGAAAGCAATAAGCTTTTTACGGTAGGTTGGGTCCTTGAGTAGGCTTGGTAGGTTGCACGGGGGATTTAAGAACGCTCGTCGGGCTGCCGCGAGTGCTTTGCAATCTATCAGTAAGTGTTGCACGCTGATGGCCACTTGGTGGCAACAGGGCACGTTTGGTCCTCTGTCGACATCCATCAGGTGGTTGTGAGTTATCCACGTGTGTCCCGTGCACAAGCGGTTGATGAACAGGTGGTCTTTTTTTGTTGGTGGACTTTGTTTCCATTCTCCGACTGAGGGTTTGACTTGAAGCATTTTTTGTCCATACTGTTGCCCCATTTCATCCCATCGGGATGTTATATGGAAGTTGATAATAGGGAACCAGTCCCGGTAATGTATTGCGAGAAATTTTTATTGGTGAGTAGATGCCAGTTTAGCAAGCGAGTCCGCAAGCTCGTTTTCTCTTATTCCCGCGTGTCCGGGGATCCAGCAGAATTCAACTGCCTGACCCGCCCCGGACATCACAAAGAGATCGTGCTGCATTTTACGTAGAGCGGGATGTTTGTAGTGCAGCGTTATAAGCTGGATGAGGACACTCAGATTGACTGAGAATACGACGTATTTGGGGAAGTGTTCTATTTTGGCAATAGAGATGGCTAGATCGAGTGCGTGGAGCTCCGTAGAGAACACGGATGCCTCTTGTGGGAGGGTGGATGAGAGTGGGATGTTCCCGCACACAGCGGCGGCTCCCACTCCGTCCGCGGTTTTGGAGCCGGCGGTGTATATAAGTAGTTAATACCGGAGCGTATGACGAATTTTGTCCGGTCTACGGGAATTTGCACATAACATTTCACCGGGGTAGGACGAGATGCATGCACCTTGACTCATCAATCGTACGGGGGTGCGTGCAGAAACGGGACGCGGGCGGAGGGTACCGGAACTGGTTTGGTGCCCCGAGTCAGCTAACGGACGAGGGAGGGGGGGAGACCGGAAGGGGAGGGGGACGGAAGGGGAACGGAAGGGGAACGGCGGGATGGAAGCAGGCTTACGGCCTTGATTGACAAGGTTAATGTTATGAACATTTTAATTTGTACTGTATTTTTGATCTTCATTGTACTTATATATATATGTTTTTTCTTCTTTAGATGGTTGTAGTGGAGTTTAATTTGGTCACTAACTGTTGCTCGTTATATATATATATATATATTTATTCGGTTCTGGTAGGATTAGTCTTATTCCCAAATTTTCTGGTGGGGGCGGGGCGTAGGGATCCCCTAGGCAAAAAGTTGGATGCGCTCCTGGAAGATTATCTGAGTTTGCTCTTACCTGTTCCTTGTCTTGTAAATTTGTTTCCATGCCACGTTTGCTACGTTGTGAGTGTATGTAACGTTATTTATTCATGTATTGATTATATTTCTATTTTTTTTCTGTGGACATATACGGGTATTTTCTTATCTAGTTGTGGTATAATTAACTCATTCAATGCTTGATTGGGCTCGTAGCGGTGGGGGATTGGGATATTTCTATATGTTTTGTTCATTTATCACTATTTATTCTTTTATAGGATTAGTGTGGTAGGCATGTCCTATAACTCAATTTCCAGCCTTAGTGTGCGGATGGCCTGGTTTGTACTAGCCTGAAGGTAGGATTGCAGGCAAGATTCTGTGTTTTCCCATTTCTTTATTTTATATGTATATACTATTTATAGGATTAGAATGGATTATTAGTATGATTATTGGCAAGTTCAGGTATGTATTGTGGTATGATGCAGCACCTACGGTCAAGAATCTATCTACCCCATATTGCATTATCCAGTTTTGAAACATTTATATCAGTGTTCCATTGACGCGATTTCCATTGGCGAAAATACCTGAACGATATGGATTTACTATAAGTTAAAATATTATGTTATATGCACTTAGTAATGATCGATTGATTTATGTTGAAATATTAGTGGTTCGGAATTTCGATCAGTTAACTCATACAGTTTTAAGCATTTCAGTGTATTTTAGACTTGCAGCTTCCACATTATTTCAGGCATAAGGGGGTCGGTTATTGCATCATTGTGGTAGTTTTATATGTATATATGACGTAGCTGTTACGATTAAACCGTGGTTACTTTAGGTAAATATATATTCATTCAATCCTTTAATGGAATGATGTTGAGGCTAATTTCATTAGATTTTATATATACTATACCGTATTTACTATAGGTTTCAGTTGTGTCGCATGCATGTCTTGACATCTTATTCACATTTCTTGTTTGTTTGGTTACATGCTAGTTCATTCTCATTCATCACGTTTTTAATGTATGTTTTGTGTATGGTAGAAAATTAATCTTCTTGCTTTGTTTCATCTCGTGAGTTTAGTATAGGTCATTCAGTTTTGTAGGTTCTCTGTTGAATTTCCATCTTCAATGCAATTTGTTGGTTATTTATACAATTTAGGATATATTATGTATGAATCTACATTATAGAACACTATTTCAGGTCTAATTTAG
>SDVV010001336.1:0-26051 GCA_016164225.1 Gammarus roeselii
GACCTTTTTTTTTTTTTTGGGGGGGGGGGGTTCATTCTCGAACCATCAAGGCTTTTAATTTGAAAGAAAATGAAAATTAAATTAGATATTACGATATGAATTAGTTGGATAAAAATCTTCGAAATCCAAATAGATAACCTTCGGAGATGGGAAATTCCTCTATGGAACGGAGTGTGGGGTTGGATGTGATCAACTTTACGGGTGCCTCCAACCCACTGAAACATCTCCCCGGCCTCCAAACCTGCTGATAGGATGCTGAATGCGTTGCTTCTCTGTAGGGCAAAACCCAACGCTGGTGGAACTATAGAAATTCTCGTGAATCTGTAGTTGCCTCCACCAATCTACGTCCGATCTCGTTCACAATTCGCGCAGTTGGCTCGCCATACACCTATGTCATCTACAACGCTATTGGCTCAAATTGGAACTGTCGGGTCAAAGCGCCATACTTTCTGCACTTTCGTGTCTCTGCCTCTGTATCTGCAAAACCAGCTGAAATTGAAGAACCTATCAAATGCATTTTTGTATAAGTGTCCACACAAGTACACTCTCAGCATAAACTCTTACGATTTCAAACTCAAAGGGTATAGCACCGACGGTAGTCCGCTCTCTGCAAAAATCTTCTGACAATGTCGTTCAGCGCAGAGTGTCTGGGAAAGCGAACGCCAATGTACCTACATGATAGTCCATGCAGTCCCATCTCGTCCATTTTCTGACCGAGTGACACGGATGCTGTGGCAGACTTTAGATCCCACCCTCAGAGCAACGGCAATGCGCAGTGTCTCTGGATCTAGTTGAGTCCCCAATGATGGCACAGGGACTGCATGCATCTAGAGACCATTCTCTCTGCTGAAGGCAGCTAGGAGGCGTGCTCTCGCCATCTGATCGGCAACAGCAGGCCTACCGCTCAGTGTAACCTCTAGCAAAGGCAAGTCCCATACTTTTTACTGTCCTCTTCTGTCCGTCCATGTTAAGATCACAACCACTCTCCCTCCTCATCATGACGGCACCCTGCCGCTTCTCTGTGTCAGCCAAGATGTTCACATCGGAAAGAACGGCTTCGACTAAATCACTCACAGAATGCATCGACGAGATGAAGGCTGGAAGGGCAACATCTCATGCTCTTCTGAACCCAAGGCCTCCATGACAAACTGGCAAAGAAGCTTGTTTCCAAGATCTTTCATCAAGGGGTGGCATTGGTCACACCCTTGTGACGGCATCCCTCAACACCAAATCGAAACTGTTCCGACACTCACCATGTTGATAGGCGGGCGATGATCTGATCACATATTGCAGTTTATGACTAGCGAAACAATTTTTCAAAAGTACACATGCTTGGTGACTTTCTATCTGATCAAATCGAGTGATCATTCGTTCTAAGTCATCTTGCTGCTCCTCAAAGCATAGGGATTACCCGCTTCAGAAAGTGATTCTCCTAAAAAAGTGGTTCCGAAAGAGGTTCCGAAAGTGGTTCGGAACCTCTTTGACATCACGTAACACGGACCGTTGATTATATAGTCGGAACGTGTAATATATGCATCTTAAAGAATGATGCATCAGGGTTTTATTGAGTTACATGACGGGATCGGGATTGATGATGGGGGCTCTGTAATTTAAAATAATATAAAATTTATGGGGATAGGGGGGTCCATTTTTCTCTTTATGTGATTGGTTTCCTTTTCGTGATTAATAAAAATAAGTGAATATCTTCATTTCATTTATAAAGACAACAATGAATCATCTCTGTCTGCTAATGTGACATCTGAAGAGAATTTTACACAGGTATCGCCAATGCTTCATTGAAATGCTTCATGCCTTTTCATCAATGAATGGAGTTGTTCTACCCTCATGTACCTACAAATAATTTTTCAAATTTCAGTATTAACATGAGATTAATCTCAATGACCGCAACGAATACACATAGTTAATATTTTATGTTTGAATACCAATTATAATAATTTCTGTCGAATCTATGTTAATCATTTATTGGGTTGCGTTATAATATATCATTCAGCATTGAAACCTCCCACACATTTAATGAATTTTATACGTCTAATTTTCAAGGAACATGAAGTGTTTGTTACCCCACAAACATAATTTACCATTTTTAAGAAGAGTGGGATTTTCAGATTGACATTTGTTCGTCCACGAATCCGAATTATACAAAATAACGTCATGACGTTGATATAAAAAAGGCTTCCAATTCACGGCATGAGGTAGAGTTTTTCCTCTCTCCACTTCATTGCCAAGCATAGGAGAAAATTGAAGGATAATTCCGTTAAATTGCCGGGTTCAATTTCTGAATGGTTATAAGAACTGCGTGTCTGCCAATCTGATGCAATCTGGAATCAGTATAAGTCTGGTATTATTTGAAGCATGGGAATCATAGTTCTGTCTAAGTGCGAAACTGTCGACTTTACCTATACCCTTGGTCACTGTTTTAATTAGTAATTTTAATTGTTTCTTGTCCAGCTGAAATGAGCGCAATTTGAAAAGAAAATATTATATTCATAATAAATATTATTGTTTATAGTTCGGCATATTATTTTGATTCACTTCAACATCACAATTTTCCTATCTGAGGACGGAATGTAATTTATTTGTTCTCATAAATGTAAAAAAAAAATACAAGTTTAATGTGCTTATTTGCACGTACTTGTGATGTCAACTTGTTATGCAAACATATTTGTGGACAATTACATTATAATAAATGTTGTTATGGGAAGCAAAAATCTACATTCGTCGTATTGGGCAAAAATAACCCAGTGAATATAGTTCCTGTCGTCCTGCTAGCTTTAGTTTTGCCCTCTCGTTACTGCATCATAATTAGCCAGCCTCATGAAGCTACCTATAAAAGAGACGAAGTACCATAGCAAAAAACGTCACTAGCAGAGATCTGTAGCCCGACCTCCATCTTGGGCACGAAGGAAAAACTCGATCATTTTTATCTGCAAATGAAATGAAGTATTGGAAAATGTTATAAAATATTTCATCATGATGAACATTTGCATGTGCTGTTCAATGATTTTTCCGGGGCGGAATATGATGCAGTTTCCGCAGTACTGGGCAGCTTATTCCATATCAGGAAATGAGATGCGATATAACAATATGTTAATTAGCTAACCTATTGTTTTCTTTGTTGCCCTTCAGTCAGCGTTCCAAATCCCGCGTGCTGCGCAAACGTGTCCACAACGAATCAGAAAAAACTTCTTATCTCTTATTATATGTTTTCTGTTCCTTGTTACTACATGAATCGATTTTGGTAATCAATGTATCAAAACATTATTATACAACCAATGTATTTCAAGTAACTGAAGGATTATGACAAAAAGACGTAGACAAAATATGCCTTGGAAAATTGTAATTAACCGTGAGAAAATTATTCATTCATGCAGTCAACCGATTTTTAGCTGGGGATGGTATAACATGAGTTAAATAGGGTATTAGAGACCCATATGGATCTGGCTAATCTAGAATGAACTTGCCTTGAAGTGTGATTTTTAATTCACACATCTCATTTTCTATGTGTAGTTTTATTATTGTTATAATATTTTCGGGAACCGGGGACAAAGGAAGGGAACAAGCGTTGCAATAAAAGATCACCTAAATTCCCTGGTCTCAATGAATATGACAACATGTCATTTCGAATAGAATCCAAGCATCTCATTCGCTATCAGCTAAATATTGACCGCATCAAATGTCAAAATGATGAATACATCAATGACTAGGTGATGCTAAATTGATAATTCATTTTTTTTTGTTATGAGAGGCAACCGAGAAATGTCTTCAAAGAATAACTAATGGTTCAGTCTTCCACTGAAAATCAGGGTCCTCATCAAGGCCAGTGAATGCCAAGCTCGGGCATGAAGAGGCATCGACAGAGAGCTAGAGTGGGATTCATGTGGAAGCTGGCTTAACAAGGTAGGATAAGAGGGACGAATAAAAACATGAAAGCCGACGTACTTAGTTACCTGTTGACAAACTGCTTGATAAGATGAATGAAAAGTATCAGCAGACAACTTAATACGGAAGCCGATTCATTCAGATAAACTGTGATAAGCCGTGATGAAGCCTATCTATTTCAGTTCTACCGTATTGAGATGTGTTTCATCATACTCACGGCCACTTTAATTATTAGTAAATGACCAATATAATGCATGCATCATGAATTAGTCTTCTGGTGGCCCAGTGTTGTTTTATTGGGAAAATATTTCTTCTTGTACAAATTTCTCCTCATTTTGTTTGGAAGCATGTATTTTATCAGATCATTTAATGAAATTAATTTTTCCACCATTGTCGGACACTCCATAGTTGTTATGTAATGGTCGAACGGGAGATGTTATCGCACCCACAGTCGTCATACGGTTCGTATTCTCGAACCCACGTTTGTGGGATGATTACTATTCAGTTTTTTGATTCTGAGTCGTTTCTTATTTCGTTGAAATGTCGTTACACTTGAAATATAGGTTCTTATTTATACCTAAAACATTCAGCAGAAACATGAAGAGTTTGGATTAGAGATATTCCAAATAAATTTTGATGAAATGTATGCATAGTTAATCTAATGAATATATCAGTATTCCTAATGATTACAGTTTGACATCAGTTCTGAGCGAAGTGCAACGATTACGAACACTTATTATTAGCGACTAAGAAGGAGAATTTTTTCCCATATGGATCGTTAGGCTGAAATAAGGTATATTTTATTATTTTTTAATGATTGAAGACACATTAGAACAATTCCCATGACGGTTCTTTACAAAACATGTTGTTGTTAATACTGGCGGAGTTTTATTGTAATTTTAAATTTCTTACGTTGAACATACCGAAAACCATATCCCTTTAGCATTGAACAATGTTAACAAAGCATTAAAGACTCGAGTAGCTGTGGTAAACCATTTCTCTCGACTGATCATGGATTTGGCAGAGTTAATAGGGGTTGGTCTTGCAGCTGTAAATAGAGTATCTTTCATTTTCGCACAGCACCGGAAACTTTTGTACGAAGAAATTCTTTTTTGTGGCGTCTCCCACTCATGTCTGAGAGAGCAATACATAACAAGAAATTCCCTCCAGACAATGGAATGATAATTATAAAAAATCGGTTCGTCCAAGTTTAGATTTTGATCGGCACACTAATTTGTTTTATGGGTTTATTGGACGGCGTTCAATTTCAATGAACTGCAGATATCGATTTAAAGGCAATTTGTTCATAATTAATCAACGAAATTAAGCCCAACGCTCAAGATGTCTAGGAGCATGATTGTATATGAATGGTAGGGTAAAATTTATTCTCTGATCCGATGACTGATGGAGATTTTGTTACTTCTTCGAGTCTTTCGCGGCCGACGACATGAAAAACAGGCAATCTTGTGATCCCAATCATGTGTTGCGCTACAGCAAACAACAACACTTACCGCGGCTCAGTCGTGTGAGCTCAGTCGTAAAACCTACAACGGATCGGAATTTACCGCAAAAAGCGACTCAGATCCAAACCCACCCGAACGTCATTGTGCTCTGGGCAAGAGCACAGCTTTGTAATACGTTTCTTTTGCAGGCTGCAGCAACACTCGAGTAGACGGGAAAGCTTCTTGAATCAGCATTCAAAATGATGATGATAGGTAATTAAGGTAGGCACGAGGGAACTACAGTAGCATATAATTCCCATTCATTTTGATCGGCTGTTATGAAGACAATATCTTCATTTCATGAGTAATGCGCCGTACATGGATGCATGCACCGCTCAAAAGGTTTTCATTCATGAGTCATCCGCCGTACATGGATGTCTACACCACTCAAAATGTCTTCTTCATAACTCAACGAAGACTTCAAATCAGGTGTTAAAAAGTTATTCGAAGCTTTGTTTGCGAGCAGATTCATTTGTTGCTGGAGTGCCTCACTCAACAAGCATTTCCTGCTAAAAAAGTTTACTCTCTCGAGGGAGTACGACCGCCGCAAAAAGTCTTCCTGACATATATTTGGCTCAAAGCGAGAAAATATCCAGGTTGGCGGTCTTCTAAAATGAGCTAAGAATTCTGTCGGAAAGTTAATTAGAGCAAAAGCTTTCTTCTTCCTTGTATATAATAAATTTGCTTTGAAAGAAAACATCTTCATGAAGCGGTAATTAGGCAAACTAGCATGAATAAATATACCGTCACTGTTATGTGGTCGATAGAGGTTTTTCATCAGAAAGTGTCGTGCTCATTATTGGAGGTCATCGAAAATAATAGCTTTTCACTTCAGCATGAGAAAAAGATTACCTTTGATCAATCGATTGCTCGTTCGTGGAATATACGTATTTTTCATAAAACGAATAGCATGTACTCGTGATCCGTGAACCATTTTTCAGTATTTTTAGTAGTACTATCCTAAAAGGCGTATGATAAAAAAATAAAATAATTTCGGTCAATGTATCGCACTGCGTGCCGATTGTATTAAGTCCAATATATTACACGGTTCACCATTATGATTATTTGATGAATCAAGTATTACGGTATTGTAAAGCTTACGTAAACCATGAGATAGTGAAACATCTGCTACGTACATCACCGTAGAGCGAATTTCAATTCAAACACCCAAAACATTTAAGCTGAGAACAATTCCAGTGAATTTTCATATCGACACTTCTAAGTTGCACATATCCCGGCGAGGAATACTAAAAAAATGTGATCAAAGTTATTTCATGCATGCAATATGTACAGTTACTAGACACCCATAACCGCCACTTATATTTCCATGAAGCAATTGTATTTCGGGTCGAACATGAATGTTTGTGGTAGAAATGAAGAAAACTTATGTATACAAAAATAGGTACAGTGACCAGCAAATTTTTCGGGCACAAAAAAAGCTCTTACACTCCCCAGAGCAAACAACACTCACACCCGATTTCACCTGAGTTTCCACCAGTTCAATCTTCTACACAACTTCTACACAACTTCTATTCAGAGTCCGACACCAGTGCTGTGTCATCCACTGCCAGCGCTGCCCATTCCGTCCCAGCAGCTCTTAGTCACGACCTAAAACACTAGCGTTCACCTCCTAAGCCACTCCATCCATGAAGTGATTGAACTGTCAATGAGACAATACGCCGCTTTGTCTCCGTCCCACTTGCACAGGGAACCAAGCACTCACCTCGCTCTCCACTCTTGAACATCAACTGCTGCCAACGTAAAAAATCTGAAATCCTATCAACAGATTTCCTCCCACTCCATACAAACGCAACACCCTCCGTAGGCCTTTCCATTCGCTAGGTACTTCTCACAGACATGTCTAACAGGACTCCTAAAGCCACTTGGCTTCTCGTCAATTTCACCATCAGGACAGTCTCTAATGCTGGTGATTAACAATCTTCCAAACAACTTACCAACCACACATAACAAACGGGAACCTCCAAAATTGCAGCTTGCATTTTTATATCCATTGGCCGTATGCTACCGATAAAATCAAGCAAAGCGTCACTCAATCGGCACACTGTCCGACACAAAATACAAGTTCAGTAGCCTTTCCAGTCATTTCACTACCATGGGTCCACCCATCTTCAGGCACTGAGTCGCCACTCCGTCGAAACAAGAGGCTTTCCCTGCTAATGTCACCTCTACCACCTCTCAGCATTTCTTAATTTGCAGTCTGACATAAGTTTATCTCTCAACAGCGGTTTTCATGCACCACTACCCGCAGCAACATTGTCAATCTCTCTGGCATCCTCAACACTCAGCAACTAATCCACTTCTATTGTACATTTCCACTTTCCAACAACAACCAGCCGTTTTCATCTTTCAACACCTCCTCCTTTCCGGTCTTTCCTTTCTCACCCTTGTAATCTCTTTACAGATCATCTATTTGTTCTTTACAAAATTTTGGCACAACCGTCTGCCCCATCTGGCACATCGTCTCTCATGGCTCTCACCTCATTTTTCTTGTTCTTAAACTCCTCAAAGGTCATCACCGACCTCGCTTGCAACCAGTCCTCAAAGACTCTCCTCTTTTGAACCACCGAAAATTTGACTTCTTAACTTCACAATTCAGAGCACTTCCTTCTGCACCCGCTCTACGTCTCACACGACACGCATCAATGAACGTCTCCCATTTTTCCCCACATTTTCCAGATCCTTCCAGATCCAGATCACGCTTCTTCAACATGCGGTTTCCAACCACCAGCTCTTGTTCCACACACAGCACCAATCAGGTTTACTCCATTATCATCTATACCGGGAATAGCACATTCTCCACCACTTCATCTCCATCTGTAGCATTTAGTTCAGCCAGTACAACCCCGTTGTCTTGACCTCCAAAACATTCAATACACTCTCAACACCGCACCTTCTCATTCCCCACCTTCCCCCACGCCCAACTACTTCCACTTACCACGACAAACTCATATTCGCCCTTAAATTTCAACTTCGTCTCACTCAGCACCAATGCATCGAACTTCTTCCTCCCAAATTACAACCACGAACATTTATCGACTCTAACACCAGGATTTGGAAATGCACGAGCCTCTCCTTCTTTCGCTCGTCTTGCTGTATTTGAGGGTGAGTAAACAGATTTTGGGGTTTCGGGGACAGAATTCTAATGCCCTGACACGAATAATTATGAAAAACATATATGTTTTCTGAAACAGGAAAAAAATCATTTGATACATTTGTATGGAAAAGAAATTGTGGTAATAAATGTTCCTGGTACCGAAGCCAGCGGAATATGCCACGTATTGTTAAAAGCAAATTGGACAACATGTTGTTCAATGTAAATTGAACATCATGTTTCATATATGACGTTATCGTATTTTTTAACAGAATATAAAAACGACAACGAAATAGAAAATAACTTGCAGCCAAACTGATTTCTATTATTGACGTCGGAGAACCGTTCTGGCGGTCATACGTTCAGGTTTTCCAAAGTTACAAACTGAGCGGTTTCATCAGCGAAAGCTGATTCAAAGTCATTAAAACCAAAGATTCATTATCATCGACACCATGATTACCTCATATCAGAGTACTGTCTCAATCGGACTTTTAGATAAACTCCTGATAAACTCAAGGAAGAAATGAGTGGCCGTCGTATTGAGTTGTGTATTTCCGATGATATCGGACATCTTGATTCATATGTGTTTGTGAACATGAAAACAGAAGTCTTCTGATTTCGAATGGGCTTTGTTTTAATTTCCCATATGTTGAACGAAAAAATGCAAGGATTCTCAATTGTGAATTGTTTTAACGCCAAGTTTGAGAAAAATAGACTGAGTTGTTACATATTATGTAAGTTTTTTTATGAATAAATTTCAAGTCTTAATGGTATATTAAACGTTCTAAATAAATACTATGTAAATTCAATTGACAACAATTGATAGTTAAAAACCGGAAATTTGAGATGACCTAATTGTGGAAGATGGCAGATCTTGAGTGTGGCCCTGCAACAGCAATGCAAAAGTTAGCTCGTACAAGAGAATCGTTCATCACTGAACGTAAAATTGCAGGATTAATAGCAACGAATCTCTGGACTTATGTTCTCCTTCCAATCTTCCAGAGTTCCTGGCTTATTGATGCAGATTTTTTCTTAAGATATCCCCAGGGTTAATAGTCTGGACCAGATAGTTTTCGTGATCTTGGCGACCAGGCGAGTGCAGTTCGACCGAACATGATTTTAATGCCAAACATTTCATGAATCGCCCCTTTGGTTTCATTATTTGTGTGGAAAGATGCAAATTCCTACTCTAAATCCTATTGTTACCTCCTGACGATATCGCAAATGACTAACCGCAAGTCGCGAGAATAAATGGAGCATGTGTCAGTATCTTTCTTCATTGACTGCCCCTCTAGAGCCAGCTATAGTTCCAAATAAACAATGCTCAGTTGCACGGCAATGAATAATTTCTCACCTCAAAATGGCGAGCTGTGGTTGTAATTCTTTTTCGTGCAGAACAAACGATGTTCTAATCTTCAAAGTCAGTAGTTTTGTTTGTTAATAAAAGCATTTAAGTGAAAATGAACTCCATCAGTCATCATTAGTGATTTTTTTACCGTTCCAATAAATAGCAATGCGAATACAAATTGTTGGCTTGCGTCACAGTCGTTCTGCCAATCTTTTGCACAAGCTGAGTTCTGCATGTAATCGACCTGGACGCTGTCTAACCTGAACGGTGATAAGTTCTTTAACTTCAGCGACAGTGAGTCGGATACTGCGAGCTGAGGAAACATTTATGTTAACATAAATCTTTGTAAATGTTTTTTGTGTTTCTACTGTGGAACCGTTATTTTCATAATACAGCTGAAATGTATGAGATCGCTGCTTGATCGATAGTGTCTGAATTGTTTTTTATATAAAATAAGTATAATGAAAATTTCGTAATTAAATATATTGCAATGTTTCGAATGTACGGTACGAAAAAATCACCTAAAGCCAAACTTTAAATCGGTATCAATAAATCTTTTGTTGGATTTGTTGTAAGCTATTTGTCGACCTTTAAAACTTGGATCTTGTTCATGGAAAAAAATCTGTGGGAACGGAACCGTTGTGCGTTTATATTTTACTGCATCTTTAGAACATGATTCGGATAAATTCCCAAAACAAAGGTTCTAGAATAATCCTTCAATTTTTCAAGCCTGCGGTATAGTGGAGAATCTTCTTAGAATAATTCCTACAGGTGAATGAATTATACTTCAAAGTTTATTCATGCATTATTTTCATAGGCTGATGTCGATCACTCAAATTTCAGTCTCAGTCTTTGTGAACAGGAATCTGCGTGTAAAATATTTGTTGACGAAAGTATGCAACGATTGATCATGGACTGTTACCATTATTGGTTATGAACCATCCCTCCTGCATGACGCTGTGCTGGTTAGTAAGTTCTAAAAAAGCTCAAAAGCGTTAAGATTCAGGAATATTCGGGTTTGTTTCTCTTTAAAGAGTATACCCAATAGACGAATCAGTAAATCTAAACATGCTGATATTACGTTCTAAAGTTAGTTGAATTGGAGATGTGGAAACCGTAGATTACAATGAATCAATTATCTCTCATCACCTATTGCACCGACAGCCATTATCGAGAATATATATCAACAAAAAACAAGTTCTTTTTAACACATACCTGCCTCTGCGGAGGGCGAACTCTTTATAAATAACAGCGGAATGAAGATATTATTTATTATAATGCACTTGTGTAGCAAAGCAGGAAAAGGCAGGTAAAGCCGACATTTAATAATGACCTATATCTTGAATTACGATCGAAAATATACAGTGTCAGATGGGGAGCGCAAGTTTCCTACTGTGTCTTGAACTGACCTAATTTACCTAGCCTTTTTCCCCTTTGGGTACCTTCATGCAGTTTTCTATCACTGAAGTACAAGTACGGTGCTGAACAATCTACGAATTTATCATCCTGAGTTGCAGTGGCGAATCAACGATTTTTGAATGGGGCACAAGATTTAAACGGAAGGGTACTTCTAAGAACAAATGTGTTTCAAACAAAATATGATTATAGACGTACAACAAACTTATTTGCTAGGGGAAGGGGCATGGCGCGTCACTCATATCTCGGCATTGTGTGACACTAAGAGCCATCAACTATGGTTTGTTCTGTGAATGTTCTCATTTTCAACGTGAGCACACCCTCGCCCATCAAAGTGGCCGTTACAATGACTGCCCACGTGTGATTATACCGATGGCAGCCGCAGCACTGCATCTAGCATATGAGCTTTTAAATGCATACATCAGCATTATTTATAGCCGCAATGGAAATGACTATAGGATAATTTTACCTCATATGAATACTGGCTGATATTGAGCCAAAATTTAATCAGTTGCTATTACAACGATTTACTCTATTTAGGCCGCCGTAGCCGAGTGGTTAGCGTATACGACCGCAGTGTCAGCCTCTGGCGCTGCATATCGCGAGTTCGAGCCTCGGCAGGAACATGGCGGTTATGAAGCGGGGAGATTGGGTGCCTCCCTATCTATGTCTGCCTAACATAGCCACCCTCCTAACTTTTGAGAAATGAATAGATCAAAAATTATAACCTATTCTGCGGGTGACATACATAACCTTCCCGCCTCTACAAACGTAAATTGTTCAATAAAAATAGGAAAGCACCACACCATATAACCACCTGCTGGAACCTGTCACTTTACTGAAGCTTATAAACAGCCACTCCGAGGCCACACGTCCGACAGTAGCGTCGTGTTAACAAACACGACAAATGAGGCCTGCGCCAAGCGATAATTTTTCTGATTGATCAAACCATTCCTTCCCAATATACTTTGATCAACCTAATTATATCTTTCATTTAATGACAGCACATTTATCATACATGCATCTCTTGTTTAAAGCGTTAGGGCAGCGTAAGGTAATGCAACATGTTAAGGCAAATTGGTATGATTGATATAAATATAGGAAATAATTAGATGTAATTGAATGAAAAACGCAATCATCGGGATTGGTATTCAACTGAAATGCGCATTACGACATCTGCAAATGAGTTATTTCCAGCCGCATGCGCAGAAATACTGATTCAAGTCATTGTTGCTTCGGGGGAATAGCTTAGGATTGTCGAAAATATTGAAATTAGCTATGATGCATCAATAATTTTGTGAATGCTCTAATACGATCAATCGTGCAAGTTAGAGTGGTATACGTCTGTGAGCGTTTACTATAGGCCCTCGTATTGTTCGCGTAACATTATCATGCATTTTTCGACTCGAATCAAAATTTATACAATCAACATACGCTTGCAAACATTTGTATTCTTCCCAAACCTAGTCCCTGTTCGAATGAACTTAATATCTCATCGTGCCAACCTACGTTAGTAAATGCTCTCAGATGAATGACTATGAAATGATCGATTAGATACGGTGTTTACATTTTGCGAGTAGGGATATCGTTCTGGTAAGGCCGCCTATAAATCCTTTTTCCCTCAGAAAGTACTTTTAAAGACGGTTGCACCAGCTGTCTTGAGTCGCCTTTGAACTGAAGTGTAATTTTTAGCAGTATACATCATTGGAACGTACCTCTGACTCGTTATTTAAAACACTTATGCCGTTATTTCAGCGTATGCTATAGAACATACTGTGTTTCGATTTGACGTGAGGGGTGAATGATAAATCCTTCACATTAGACCACTATTTTAGGGATTGATTTTTCTGCTTAACTTCAATGAACCAAAACGTCGATTCCAGAACATTTTTAGACCATCTAAAACCCTTTAATATTCGCGTTCGTCTACCATGTAAACAGTGTCTGATCACGACTAACGCGTCGTCCGTTATTTGCATGGAGGTGACTATAACCATTTCCTGCTTCATTATTCGATAACAGAGTTAAGTGAATGAACAGTTTACGGAAACATTAATAATTTGAAACAGAGATGTAAAAAGCATACCTTGAAATTGGAGCACATAACATCATATGCTTTTTTATTTGCTAAAGCTTACGTTTTTTTATTTGAAATTCCGAAATCGTTCGAACATATTATACTATTGAAATCAATAGTGACGAACAATCTATCCAATTTAAACTATATGAAGTGGATTTGAAAATAAATAAATCGTTATCGATACAGACCAAACCTATTTAAATTCGATTTAAATAGGTCCGAGCGCGAATACTTTTGAACAGGAACAGTGACAAAATTGAACTTACAGATACGCTGAACTCAGCCTTGCGCAATTCATTTTATGTGAATATTTTAACACCGTATCTAACAATAATTTACCTAGCTTTGAAATAAAATATTGAGGAATTGCGTGTTGCTAATTGAAATGGAACCATTATTTCAAAGTATTTCGTATTGTTATGCGTTCCAGATGATGGTGTCCAACCTGTGCAAAAAAAAATCTTATTTTGTATTAATTGAGAGCTAACTTTGAACAGTTATTTACCCAACCTTTCTTATGTACCCTACACTAACACAAAATGACCTGTATTTAGGCCCAAACCTGACAACAACTATTTTTTTATTTAAATATCAAGGTCGGCGACTTGTGCTGGCCACCGTCCACCACTTCTTTTCATGAACACCTCATTTTCGTCCGATAACACGCATCGGTCAGGGATAAAGTCTGCCCAAAAAAAGCTTCGGACCTTTAACATTCTAAAAAAACTGCGGTATCGCTTGAGTTCATCTCCTCTACCTCGTCCTTAGCCCAGTCTTCGGGATCTCATCCATCTCCCTGCAGAAGAGGGGCTTCGGATTCGTTGTTGAGAGAAATATGTGATATACGGTGATTAATTGGCCGTCGAGATGAAGGGCGCAAGATGTGCACAGGACGGGAGTGATGGCGGCCTGTTCGTGTGTCCTTTATGGTCTCACAAGGCACCGTCAGTGGCTGGTTGAAAAAGTCACCATAACAGTCATTACTACTCATTGAAAACATATCGAAACAAACAGCGATACAGTTTACAACCGTTAGTGGTATGGAGTTTTTTTATGTTGTCCCCCAAAACAAGTTTTATGCCCACATTATTGTATTTTTTTTTGGTTATCAAATTATGTTATTATTTATTTTAGCAGGGTATTAGTGCCGTTGAACAAAGATTAGTATCAGTTAGATTACAAACATTCATCAGGTGAGTTAAAAATATACGTAATTGAAAGATTAAACCTCACAATCATAACGTATTGGAAAGAAACAAATAATTACGATGTAGGATAATATTAGGTGCGTTTCAACAATTCATTTTCTGAGCCTAGCAGCAGCTAAGGAGAATAACTTAAGTTGAGGGGGGTGGGGATAGTTAAGGAGAGTGGGGAAGCAGAGTGGTTAAAACAAACCTAATTAAGGAGAGTGGCAGTTAAGCAGAGTAGCTAAAACATACCTAATTAAGACGGACGTGACTTTTGCGCCGGAAAGGTCCCTGGACCTTCACATTGATGCCGGTGACTAAGTAATGATGTTTATCAATAACGAAACTTCTCAACGCATTTCAACTTGTTTCGGTGACTGACAATAATTGGTAACACTGATTGTAATTTTCTCAGACTATTTCAACTTGAGTCGGTTGCTCAAACATTATGGTAGGGACTATTGAAACTTCCTCGGACCATTCCAACGTGTTTTGGTGGATAATAAATTATCATGGCATTCATGGCATTCCATGGCATTCATTAAAATTTCATAAACATAAGTTAATTTTTCGTTTAATGTCAGCATTTTTATCAAGTAAACATCTCTTGTTAAAAAGCGAGGGGGTGGTTTAAGGGCCGGCAACTAGGTAAATGGTTGGAAACTATGTTCAGAAGGAATCTCATTGGTTTAGACGAGGAAAATATCTAGATGTTATTTAAAAAACTTATGATCATTCATGATATTCAATAAAATGTGTGATGAATCATTGCAAATAATTATTTGTTAATCGCGAATGCCCAAAAAATGGCTCAGTTCATTATTGCTCAGGCGAATTGCTTCAGACTTCCGAAAAATATTGACGTTGTCTGTGATGCACCATTCAATTAGGTGATGCACCTAATTCGATCAATTGTGCAAGCTCTACTATGATACTTATGTGTGGGTTTACGTTAGGATCTTGTATTGTTCGCGCAAAATTGGCATGTAGCTTTCGGTACGAATCATTTTGTACAGAACCAACTAAAGCTTGGTAACACTTTTAATCCTGTCAAACCCAGATCTCGTTCGAATGTTTTCAATGTGCCATCATATCAAACCGTGTTGGGAAATGCTTTCAAACGAATGACTATGAAAATGTTGAATAGATTCGGTGTTTACATTTTGCGAGTAAGTGTATCGTTATGATAAGCGCTCCTATAAAAATAATTTTTTTCTCAGAACAACTTAGTTACTAATACAGACGGTTGCGCCAGCAGTCTTGAGTCGCTCGTGAACTCAAGTTTATTTTCTAGCGGTGTACACTATTGAAATGTAAGTAGCAAATAAAATTTTAGATATTGATTTATTTTATTTTTAACTTCAGTCCACCGAACCCCATTCAATATTTGCGTTTGCCTCCCTTATAAACAGAACCAAATTACGGCAAACGCGTCGTCCGTTATTTAATCAGAGGTGATTCTAATTAGTTCCTACTTCAATAGTCGACAACAGATTTCGGGGAATGAACAGTTTGGGGAAATATATATATAATTTGAAAAATATAAATAATAAGCATCCATTGAAGTTGGAATACATAAACACCACATGATTTTGTTTCATATAGAAGACGTTTTCCATTTAAAATGCAGATATCGCTCAAACATATTATAATCGAACTCTGTAATGAAGAATCATCTACCCAATATAAACCTTAGGAAATGGAGTCACAATAAAATATTTAGTAAATCGATTCAGACCAAGTTGAGAAATGCCATTAAAGATTTAGTAAAAAGATGTTAATGTACAAAGCTTCTGGTGGTAAAAAATTACCTGGTTATTCGTTGTCAATAAAATAAGACATGCAGCCTCTGGGGATAAATGATTACTTGGTGAGCCGTGGTCAGTAAAATATAATATGAAAAAGACAGTGCACCAACATTCCTTGTGAGTTGGGGAATTTGTACAATCTGAAAAAAGATCCATTTTGACGAAGCTATTTATTGGAATGAGATGACGTCCTCGCCTATATCAGGTGTGGTTTTGAATTGATCGTGACTACGTAGTCGTGTCACAATGGAAATTGTTACATGACAGGAAGTGCATCTGTCCGTGATGGCTTAGACACTCGCATAATCTCAAAAGATTGGGCACCTCAGATGCACCTATACTGAAGGA
This sequence comes from Gammarus roeselii, assembly GCA_016164225.1. Taxonomy (NCBI): domain Eukaryota; kingdom Metazoa; phylum Arthropoda; class Malacostraca; order Amphipoda; family Gammaridae; genus Gammarus; species Gammarus roeselii. The sequence goes on from SDVV010001336.1 coordinate 16,705, forward strand.
ACATATGCAAACTACGATAAGTAAATGATGAGTATTGAGGTCAGCGTGTACCCACGCTTGATCTCAATGAAACAAAAAACAACCGGTTTGCAACAGCTTTTCTAGCGGTGGAAAAGTCGTTCATTTTCGTAAAACCGAGAAAAAATGAATGTCAGATCTTTTTGAAACCACCTATTTGATGATAATATATTTTTTAATTTAAAAGGGTTTCAAAATCTATTTAATTATTTGGCATTATCATACAAAACAAAACTGGAATCTAATTGGAGGTTTTAAATTCACCTTTGAAATTACAATGAGCAAATTTCTGTATCCATTTACTTGAATGGGAATTTATTTGTTTCAACTATATTGAGCACAATTTAGAATTTTTATACGCACGTATTCTCAAATTTTCATGCAAAAGTTTATGATCTGTACCAACTGCGCGGTGTTTGAGACTTGTTGATACGTATGAGCTTGAATTGAGCAAAGATCAGAGTCAGAAATATATGACTGTTATATGAATAAAGAAGGCTGAGGAATTCATACAAAGACCAGAAACGTATACACGGACCGCAGATAATATAGTCAGAACGTGTAGTATATGCATCTTAGAAAATGATGCGTCAGGGGTTTATTGAGATACTTGACGGGATCGTCATTGATGATGGGAGTTCCGTAGTTTAAAGTCATATGGAATATATGGGGATAGGGGGGGATCCATTTTTTTTTATTAGTTTCCATTTCATGATGAATACAAATAAGTGAATACCTCTATTTCTTCTATAAAGGCAACAATGAATCATCTCTGTCTGTTAATGTGACAACTAACCAGAAATTTACACGTATTAACCTGAAAATAATTTCAATGACTGCAACGAATACACATAGTTGATATTTCATGTATGATTACCAATTTAATATTTTTTATCGGATATATGTTAATCAAGCATTGGGTTGCGTTATAATATATGATTCAGCATTGAAACCTTAAACACATTTCATGAAATTTATACGTCTATTATCCTAGGAACATGACGTTTTTGTTGTTCCACCCAACGTCATTTCCCATTTTTAAGAAGAGCGAGATTTTCAGATTGCTATTTGTTTGTCCACAAATTCGACTTAGTACAAAAAGCGTCATGACGTTGAAATAAAAAAAGGTTTCAATTCTCGTCATGAGGTACATTTCTACCACTCTCCCCGTCATTGACGAGAATAGGAAAAAATGATAGGATAATTCCGTTAAATTGCCGGGTTCTATTTCTGAATAGTTATAAGAACTACGTGTCTGCCAATCTCATGCATTGTGGAATCAGTATAAGTCTGGTATTATCTGAAGCATGGAAATCATAGTTCTGTCTAAGTGCGAAAATGTCGAGGTTACCAATACCCTTGGTCACTGTTTTGATTAATTATTTTAATTGTTTCTTGTACAGCTGATATGAGCGTAATTTAAAAAGAAAATATCGGATTCGTAATTAATATTATTGTTTATAGTACGGCATATTATTTTGATTAATTTCAGCCTCACAATTTGCAAATCTCTAGATGGAATGTAACCGATTCGATTTGTACTCATAAATGTGAGACGTATACAAGTTTAATGTGCTTATTTGCACGTACTTGTGATGTCAACTTGTTATGCAAACATATTTGTGGACAATTACATTCTAATAAATGTTGTGATGGGAAGCAAGAATCTTCATTCATAGTATTGTGCAATAATAACCCAGTGAAGATACTTTCTGTCGTCCTGTTGCTTTGTTTTAGCCCTCTCGTTACTGCATCATGATTAGCAAGCCTCATGAAGCTACCTATACAAGGGACAAAGTACCATAGCAAACAACGTCATTAGAAGAGATCTGGAGCCCGACCTCCATCTTGGGCACGGAAGGAAAAACTTGATCATTATTGGCCGCAAATGAAATGAAGCACTGGAAAATGCTATACAATATTTAATCATGATGAACCTTTGCATATGCTGTTAAATTATTTTCCGGGGGCGGAATATGATGCAGTTTCCGCAGCTCTGTGCAGCTTATTCCATGTCAGACAATGAGATGCCCAATAACAATATGTCGAATAGCTAACCTATTATTTTCATTGATACCCTTCGGTCAGCGTTTCAAATCCCGCGTGCTGCGCAATCGTGTCAACGATGAATCAGAAGAAGAAAAAACAGTTAGTTCCTATTATATGTTTTCCGTTCCTTGTTAATATATGAAATGATTCCAGTAATCAATGTCTCAATACATGATAATACAACCAATGTAACTCAAGTAACTGAAGGATTATGAAAAAAAATACGTTGAAAAAAATATTTCATGGACAATTATAATTAACCGCTTAACGAGCAGTTATCTCGTCATGAATTAATCCTGTCTAATACCAGAATATTGCATTAGTCTGTGGTAAATCCTTCAACCCGCCCAATGGTGAATACGAAAATCTATCTGCAGTGATTTTCTCCAATGGATTGACTTCCAGCTAGAGTGACATGATTTAGCCCATCACCTGAGAATTTGCTTCATCTCTGTTGATTCCCTCGGTTCGGTGAAGAGGCCAAATCACCCTGACCGATGTTCAACCCAAAAGTTCTTTACTTAGGTTGTGTTCTTGTTTGCACCAAGATCTTAATGAAGTCAATTTCATAGATTTCTACTGGGGACGGCAGTTGGTGGTCAAAATTTTGTTGTTGGTTTGTTGAACGTAACGATTTGCCTTTCTTCAGAGCCTACCTAGCCGACGTCTGAGGCTGCTTAAAGAGAACCGCTTCAACATAAGGAGGAGCCATTGTCAGTCTGACGGAAAAATGAAGTCTGCATGCAGGACAACGGTCTGTTTTTATTCTATTAGACGGCGGATCGATTTAAAGATTTCACGACTTCTCTTTGATGTCTACACAACGTTTATTCATTGCTGGGAAATTATCAAATTTACGTCGACTATTTATATAAACATTTTAAAACAAAGTCAATACTTAGTTATGTGAATTTTTATACTAATTTACGTATCCATGCATACCTACATGACCTGGGATATTCATCGTCGTCAAGGGAAGTAGTTTGCATAAAATGTAGACCGAGCACAAGTTTTCACATCTAGTGGGGTGTGAATCTGGGTCAGTGAAATCCCACAGTCGGTGACTGATGACTTTAAGCCATTGACGTTGTTGTTGGACCACGACGACAAGGCAGTGGTTTTTTGCTGTAATATTGATTTTCTAGTTGTTCCAGCACCAGAGACTATTGTTTCTGAGTTGTCGGTCAGGCAGTAAAATTGGCCCAAAAATAGCAACTAATATGCGACACTTAGAGGAGAATCTCAGTTACGATATCGTACCGTTATGAGAATGGTGAAGTCATGCAAATATATATCTCATTTTTAATATCGACCCAAAATGCCAATTGGTCACGGTTACCGATATTCAATTTTAGAATTGATGCCCACAGAGTATTGCGATGCCCTGGCAAAAAACAATATGACGATGTCGGGACATGAATGATACGATCGGTTCATCAAGTTGCCGAAGAATGACGCTGACTATGTCGAAGAATGACGCTGCGTAACGAATTTGTTTCGACGTTACAGTGTTTGATGGATTGAAAAGACAATCTTAATATTGAGATATATATATTGAACAATTTAGTCAATTCCTACATCTTCGCCGTTGAGGGGTATGACAGAGATGAAGAAGAACACCAGCTCATGCAGTTTTCTTGAACACTTCTTTACGTGATACTTTTCTAGATCATTTGCAATGTTTCATAAGTACATTTACATTAAGAGAATATTCATCATAATTAAACCAACTTCCATATCACAAGCAGACTTTATGAATGTGGCCAAAATACAGTGACTAACTTCATAGCACTTCCTTAGCTTACTCTTCATGACGCAGGAATGATATTTTTCGTCAGACATTGGTTCTATCTATAAGACTAACTGTCTGATGAATAGATAAAACTATTGTTAGCACCCTTTGTTTTCATTTTGGTACAATGACAGCGATATTAATTTTCGGGACTTTTTATAACGGAGTGACGAGGGCGTTCATCGTGGCCTGCAGGATAATGATTTTCGTCCTTATGGGGATGATTCTGGGGGAAAAAAATACTATCATAAACATAGCAGTAAGCGAAATATTATGTTGGAATACAGCTACATCCCATTCATATCTGAAAACATGAGAGATACTGGAGCAATTTAACATAAGAAATTCGTAACACCGAAACCATCCACAGGTCTATAGTATGAATTACTAATTTTATAATATTATGTAGATCATTTTTACAAGTAGAAGAGGAACGAGGAATAATACAGACTGTTTTTAATATAATTAATGAATAGGGTTTTAATATGGAATTCAAACTACTTCCCTGGTTAGCACACTTTTATGACTTAATTCGAAATCAGAGATATTATGAATAAAGTGATGCACTTAGAGATTATGCAGATCATTCTTGGGAGACTATTTTCTGCATACAGGTTCAATTTCTTGAAACAACAAATAAACAGGTACAGGGGAAATCAAAAATACTTGGTGTGAACTCCGTTTGTCCTATTTTCTCCGGCAGGAAGGAAACAAAACTTGATTTTCTAGACTTGCAGATATTTCTCTACAAATTTTTACCCCTGATTCTACCACAAATAACTGCTAATATACAAAAATGATAGATAATAATATGTTAGAATACACGTATTAAGTTACGAGGCCAGCATGTTCCCCGGAACGGTACATCCAGCGAGTGAATAGTAACTGAAACTATCAAAATGTTTTCAGATTTTTTTTTTCATTGTATAGTAATAACGACCACATTTTCCTCACAATACCATTGAAAGTTGAGTAGTGGAAGCGACTGATAATAGTTGTGCAGTAAAGGCCGGTGTTCATAGACTGCCAGAACATGCACATACATCAAATAGATAATAGAAAAGCCAGACAAGGAATGGGATGCCAAATGGTATCGATAAATATCCTGCACAAATTTGTCGCGTTATTAGATAGAAACGGCACTATTACTGTCAGGCAAGAAATATTTGTAGCGCAATATTTGTTTTTACACTTCTACTTGATCAAAACAAACTGTATTAGCTGAAACATTGTTTCCAATGTTGTTGAATCGAATGGTTTTAGTGTAAGTTAACGACATTAACCCCAATTTAAACAATAATAATAGGAATATTGATTAATGAACAGTCAAATTTCTATTTGGCTAATACTTTGCTATGGACAAACGGTTTGTAATGACAAGAAAATTTGATAATTGGGTTATTCGATATAATAAAGAAGTAGTTATAACTGAACAAATGGATAATATACCAACAGCAAGAAAATGATCGTAACTTGTGTACGTGCGACCATGTTCTGAATGAGGCTCGATGCAAATACTTAATTTTAAGTGTATCGAACAGGCATTTTAATTTTGAGGACCATCACTCTATCAACAGTACTGTCAGAAATAGATTGCCCCAATGAGCCCAGCATATATCGTTATCCAGCCACAGTAATGCACTTCCACACTTGTTTTCATTCCATTCCTTAATTTCAAACGCCCATCGTATACGGACACTGAAATTCATTCCACCACAGGGAGACATCAAGCGCAGCGCAACGGGCCGTAAATTGTTTGCTCTGTCTGAGGTTAAATTGTGTTGGCCAGTTTTCGCAGATGCAGTAAAATACTTGCGGTGGAATTAAAAAGCTGGTCTATTTCTCTTTTTGCTCTGCGTGGCTGTAAAATTCAAAATCGTTCATCAAGGTTCGTTGAGTGCTTATAGAACAAGAAAATTTGAACTATTTATAGGAGTTGTTATCTAGCTGAATATCTTATACTCCATCAAGCAATCAAATAATTTTGAAATAACTACTAAAATAGAAGAGACAAATAACGGAGACAAATAACGGAGACAAATAACGGAGACCAATACTTCCACGAGATCATTCGACGAAATTCGATGACGCTCTACCGATTTCACAGAAGTATCATTGAATCAATCATTGTTTTGAACGAGTTGATTTTCGTTTGATATTCAAAAACATATAAAGAAGCACTAGATTTCGCTTCATCTATTTTTTTCCCAATTCATATTAGTGGAATAGGGTCCATTCAATAATATGGCAGTCGTTTAGAGCGTCAAAATGGACTCATTTATTTGCTAGAGCGTAATAGTAATTATCAACCTAAAATACTGAGCACGAATGAGTCGCGTTTTGAAGAAGAAGGTCATTCCCCCATTCTGTTTGTATGAACCCGTTCTAGAACTACTGCAGCTTAGCGCAAACTCTCCGAGCTGGTCTACTTCCGTAGAACAGGTGATTGTTGGTATATAAAACACAATTAGGCTCCCTAACAAACTATGAATGTTGCCCATTCATGAAATTGTTAAATCACTTGGAACAACGGTTTCATTCAGCTGTTGACCTTGAACGCGGCGGCATAGAAATTTGATTACTCTCTTCTAGGTCTAAAAATGATGTTCATTAGATTAGCAGATCAATCGTTCATTAGCAGATCAATCGGTATTTCATAGCCGATTACGATCAAAAATTGGGTATTGACAATTCCAGTCACTGAACACTGAATTGCAACTATGAGTCAAACATCACCAACATGTTATTTTGCGATATTAGTTCCATTATGTTTCACTTCTATTTATTTGACATATCAAATAATAAATGAACATAATTTTACCATTCCCCTTCTCACTAATGGATATTATATCATGTGTATGAGAGTCAAATAGTGGTAGTAGTAGTAGAAGTAGTAGTAATAGGCTTGGAACGGGCTGAAAAGTCCATTCTAGCGGTATTCCAAAAATGAATAGGCAGCGCAACTAGCCCAGCCTAGATGAAAGCATATGATGCTCTTTCCAGGGAAATTCACGAATACATTATCATTCCGATGCTATAAATGGGTGTTCTGTTCTTCTTGCAGAGGTAAAATTGCGAAACGGTTCATGAATGTTGTCACAAAACCAATTAATTTGAGTGAGGTGTTCGTGCCATACACAATTCTATTTGTGGCAGAAGCAATTGTTCCCATCCTCTGCCTTCGGCGATATTAAACGATCACACAGATGAACTAGTTGCTGATGCTGATGATTTCGCTCGGTTAATTCCTTCCATGAAAACTATCGCTGGATAGTCCGTTCATTGCTTGTCGTTGTACAGGAATATGGAATTTGAAAGGTTTTTTATTCCTCCGCATTATGTATCAAAAGAATGATTAGACGAACATACACATCAAAAAGTGACCACGAGTATTTTGGTATCTGCAGTATTAGAAGAAAATTGTTCTTTAGCATCTGTCGATTCAATAAATTCTTTTTGGTATGATAAATTGCATGGATGATGTGACATGTCGTATGGAATGTGTGATCGAAATTCGTCATAATCCGTTACCCGTATCATTTTTGGCTGAGGTAATACGAATCCGAAAGGAAAAATTATGCGTATTTGTAGTTTATCTGCCGGTTAGAGTCAGTGCTACTTGATACACGACCTAATAACCTATTTTCCACCATTCATGTGTTCTACTAAAGGCAACAGTTGAAAATGATTATATGGCCCCTACCTAGTTTGAACTGTAAATGAAGATGCAGAATGTATCCTTCGATGGATTTGAATATGCAGACGCGGGCATTTAAACATTCCGTAAAAAACATTCAATTCAATATTGTTTTGTATATACTCAATAAAATATGTCCGTCTTTATGAATGAATTCACGTTGTTGAAGCATTCGCTTGAGGCAATTCACCCCAAAGGTTTCATAGCATTAAAATTCTTTATAACCCTTCGGGAAGGTAGCTCGTCAAACCAAATGAAATACTTCAGGTGGTCCAACATCTTTACGATCCGTGCCGGCGCGTGTTTTAAAATTGTGAGGCGGAATAAATTTAGGTCCCAGTATACAAAGTGGTTATAAAATAAAAGGGAGATGTAAATTGGAAGTGTCCCCATCATGCTGAAGAGAAGTTCGAAGTAATACGAAAATGGTTGATAAGAGGTACTTGGAATCTGTTAGAGTTTTTTTTTTCACAGTGCCGAAACATCTTTGACATAATTCAGCTATGCTTTCTCAAGAATTGAGTGAAATCCAAAACAACTGTTTAAAATTGTTTCAAGTTCTATCGAAATATCCGACATGACTCATAACTAGACCGATTTGACTTAAAGGTTTCACTAGACTATGTTTCGTAATGCTTCATCAACATCTAATTGATGTGTAACTATGAGAAGAATTATATAAATCAAAATAACAAACTTGGTTCTCTTCGAACATTGTATCCAGTGTTGAAAAAACAACATCCCCGAACGGACAATAGATTCGTTGACGAATATTCCGCACACCATCCACGGTTGGCAGTAAACGTGTTCCTTGCAACTGTTTAATTTTTATTTCAAATGGAAGGATGCAAAAAATGCATTCATTTGGCAAACTTGAATTTGTCAGTAAAGTACTTCGTTATTAGCTAGCTAACAGTGATATCCAAATAGACGTGAGCAATTTAAACCTCTGGTTTCACAATCGTCTGAGACGAGTTGCTCAATAGCATGATTCAACGCCAATCACTCGCGAGTCCAGACTGCGAGTCTCGACAATGACTCTGACATTTATCATTTACCTCCAACAGTTCTATGATATCTAATGGGACATGTGGTAAACTAACTCACTCATATTCAGTAAGTAATCAAGTCCCAATTCAATCATTGGTATTTTTTTGTTTCATAGTCAATAATTAACTTGGAAGAGTTGATGAATGGAACAAAGAGTCGATATATTCTCGTATATCTACTTTGTATTAGAAATTGATTGATTGCGAATGCTCTTTTGAGTTCTGTGTTCCTTTTTTAAATCCTGGTCAAAAACATTACATGAATAAGATTTTCATGTCAACCGCTGGACAAACCTAAAGGCATTGCATCTTTCCCTACCTATAAGACTGGTGCAAGTTTTGAATCTTCCACTTTTGTAGCTACTGGTTTATGAGCTGTCATGAATGCATAACATGTGGTGAGATGCAGGGTCAGAACTCCCACGTCAGTCTACTGATCGCAGGGCAGTTGGGTTGCCGAGAAGCTTTACACGGGATTAAGGTGCTTGAGACTGATTTGAATAATTATTCTAAACTTAGAGATAACGAATTAAACTTTTGCCACGAGGAGGATCGACACTAGGTGGCCCGTCATTAATGTCTCGATGTTAAGACGAAAACATCCAACATTACCACTAGCATCCTCCTTCGCACTCCAGCAGACACTGATAATATCTCTTATTTTGTTGTACCTATATGATGTTTGATTCTTTTCAGCTCTATATTTAACTCTTTATAATTAAGCGAGGCATATAAAATTTTT
>SDVV010001337.1:0-26046 GCA_016164225.1 Gammarus roeselii
GAGCGTCTCGAGCAGGAGCGTCTCGAGCAGGAGCGTCTCGAGCAGGAGCGTCTCGAGCAGGAGCGTCTCGAGCAGGAGCGTCTCGAGCAGGAGCGTCTTGAGCAGGAGCGTCTCGAGCAGGAGCGTCTCGAGCAGGAGCGTCACGAGCAGAAGCGTAAAGAACAGGAGCGCAAAGAAAAGGAGCGCCAAGAACAGGAGCGCAAAGAATGGGTCCGTATGGAATTTGAGAAATGTGGGAAGCTTGAAAGAGAAAAACATGAAAGAAGATGGCAGGAACAAAACGAAAAACAGATCCGAGAAGAGTACGAAGTGAGATTAGGAATTGAGCGGAAAGATGAAGAATGCCAAAGACATGAACAAGGCATGCAGCAATTAAGAGCAGATGGGAAAAACGAAGATGTACGGCAGGAGCGTTTAAAGCAGGAAAATATAAGACATAACGAACAGAACATACGACTAATGCTTGATCGTCAAAGACAACAACAACAGCAACTGCAGCAGCAGCAGCTGTTGAGAGAAGAAAAGCCACAGAAAGAGTATGACCCGCAGAGATATATTTTGGAAGACAATGAATGGATAAGGAAAAATCAGGAGTTTGAAAGTAACTTAAGGCGAGAAGAAATTCAACAACATCAAAATATTGATAGAGGACTGCCACAACAGCCGACCCTTGTTCAACTCCCATCAGGTCTTAGCCAAGTGCAAGAGAGTATAGCAGCTCTACACAATCAGTATGCACTTACTGATCAGAGACAACAGATTGAGCTGCGTGGACATAGCAAAGACTTTGACCGCTCTGATAAGACCTATCCCTTGCAGTATGAATCTACAGGTCACCATCAGCTGGCAGGACAGCACAGGTACAACCATCCACAGCAGATGACCCAACATGGCGGGATTGATAACATAAATGTCGACGGATCAAGGTCATTGATTCCTTTGGTTGATTTACAGCATTCTATTCGGGCAACGGGTGCTCATCATAGTCATACATCGATTAGAGGCCCTGGGGCTTTCAGTGAACCAGTGGACGCTCATCACAGGATTGATAACACTTCATTAGAGTCAGCATCGTTCATTGGTGACAAAACACCCGGTAACAAGCAGTTTGCACAATTACATGGCCAGCCTCAACAGTTGCAGAAGGCCAGTGAGCAGCACAAAGCTATTTTCCAACAACAAAATAACGTTATCAGAGCCCCAGAGTCGGGAACGTTTGCGGAGTTTGTTCCTGAACGCCTCCATCCTCCTCATCACGGCACTCATGCTTCCCAGGACTTACTGCAACCCGGCCATCGGTTGAGGTTTGGACATCCTTCTCCACAGACTGCAGTAATGGCTGTTCCGTTTGTGACCCTTCAGGGCAGCAGCGTTTCGCCCCGCATCCCAATCAGACCACCCGTAAACGCTGATAGGAGAAGAGAAATCGTTGGCTCTCGGCATGGAGCCTCTCAGACGATGTTTTATCCTCGTGATGTAAACATGGCTATGCAATCACAATATGCTAGTTTTAACAATGGAGCTAATTTAAAATATCCTCCATCGTCCAGCAGCTTGCCTATGCCATTTAACTTTAATGACACCATTCGTTTACCTCCACCCGAACTGCACTCAAACTTGCATCAACCTTTAACTAAGTCTGTGGATGACTTGAATGTGCGCACCCAGAATGTGCAACTTTCAAATGCAAATGTTCATAACCCTCACCACATTCAGAGAATGTTGAATGATCACCCCAATACAAACCAGGTTAATTATCCTGTTCGTGTGTCACCATCCTCAAACTTGCAGCAGTTGCTTAGTGCCACTTCTGTTAGCTGTGGTCCAAGATCTACGCCGACTTCTTCAGCTTGTGTAACTGTAAGTACTGCCACCACCATGAGTCCACCGTCAGCGTGGAACGAATTTAATTTGCCTCAGCAGCACTTGCCTTTTGCTACATCAACATCTACAACAACTAGCATCTCAACATCGCCTCATCAGGCCACTACTACGTCCTCTCCATCCATCAATCCCCCACTGTCATGGAAAGCATCTTCACACTTCAAGAAGAATCTTTTGACCTCCAGACAAAGTAAACTCCAGTGTCCAGGTGGTCCTCGGCCAGAAAGTCTTCCATCAGCCTCCATGGCACAATCATCAGGTGTGCAATTTGCTAAACTGCCTACCTCTGTGGACGTCGGGTTGTCATCCCTGCTATTTGGTACTTCCGGGCAAGCTAAAGCTAACTATCGCCACTCAAATGCTAATGAACGAACGGCAGTTACGAATTCTCCCGACACTCAGACCTCTCCTTTGTCATTAGTTATCAGCAAGCAGCTGGCATCTGAAGGGCTCAGAGACCTGCCGACCCACCAAATGGTTGATGAAGCAATGAAACAGAGATTCTTATCAAATCAAAGTGCACCCGTATCTTGTCAAGAATTGCTTGCTCCTCTTGAACCATACTGTAGAACATCTCCCAGTGAGCATTCCAAGGCGCCAAAAGCACAATATTCTTCAAGTGTCTGCGACTCGACAAAGTTGATGCATTCTGAAGTTACCTGCACTACTCAGTCTTCAGCTCTTCATACTCCACAACTCCATTCTGTACCTTCAATTGCTTCTCTCCGGAGGCAGAGTGCAAACGATGCCTCTCTTATCATGGATGGAATTGGGAACGAAGGAGGAAGCTGTGCCATTTTTCCTGTAGGAGGCCGCAGTCCTTCTCATGTCGCTTATAGTGACCAGAGATCAGGGTCAATCCCCTCTAGGATTGATCGTCCGTTGAGAGCTCATTCCTCCTGCAACCTCTCAGTTTGGTCATCAAAGGCTGTAGGACCTACCGGAGCTTCGTTTCCTCGGGATCCAATTTTAACACCAAGTGCCAATTCTTCTAATTTGTCTCCTGAAGGAAGAAGCAGGATTGTATCTGGTCCTAAATCACGAGATAAATTACCCTCTCCCGACGATAGCCCCATAAATGTTGTTGACGATACTCCTGACCCTCAATTTCCAAACCCTGATGTTAGCATCCCCCCTCTGGATCCTTCCAATTCGCTCAAACGTAGAGAAGCCTGCATTGCCGGTGGATACGCATTAAATTCTGCTGATTTTTGTAAACCAATGGATACTGCTCAGACTATGTTCATTCCTTCAGTGGATCAACCCGACCGGATCATTCCAAGGGAAACATCCCAGAACATTCTTCCATTAGAATCAGATTCAGCAAGGACAAACGAAACTTCTTTCATAATGCTTTCATCTGATGCTTCTGAATTAGGAAAACAAGGAGATACACCTATGGGGATACTTCCTTCAGGTCAGGAATGCATGAAACAGCAAGATCTTTTATCTATGAATGTACTGTCGCTTGAAGGCCTTGGCAAGAAAGTTGCTAATAAACTTACTCTGACGAGACAGGAGCATCCCGACCTTGGGAGCACTTTTTCTCCCCTTCCAATGGCAGAGTTACTGGAGGGTTCTGCTACAGCACAGGCTCTGGAACAAAGTGGCCGATTGTATAAATTCAGAAAACATTGTTTGCAGCGCTCATACAATCAGCCTAATACAGTGAGCCAGTCATCTGAGCCCATTTTGCACCAAGATGGAGTAAGGGAAATGGAACGCATCAGTGATACTGAAGGCTTCCCAGCACAAGATATTGGTGATCTGCATTCGACCCAACCGATTGGATCATCTATTAATGATGCTTCTGTGTCTGCTCAACACGCGTTGTTAAATGAACTCTTACAAACTAGAAAACCTGTTGATGAACTGGAAACGAACAGCCCAGTGAGCGCTGAAATTGGTGCACTAAGCAAAGATATAATCGAATCGGGTGAACCAACGGCTGCTTCAATCTTGAGCTCACTAGTCGCGGTCAATAACGACATCACTATCCCTCTTGATCCTAATGCTGAGGTGGAGGAAAATTTTAGTCCAATTTTTACAAGGGATATTGTCAGGCACGATGATAGTGACCTTGAATCGGCCTCCAATATGAAAGTTAGCAGAATACTTGGTAGAAGAAGACACAGCACATCCAGTCGCAGCAGTGGATCTTCCTCCAGTTGTCCTTCTCCGATGGCATCTCCAGCGCCCTTGTCGCCTTCTTCAATAGCTGCTGAAGCCATCACAACAGTTCTGCCTTCTCGTGATACTTCCAATCCATCACCTTCCAAACCTGTATCCCCCGTGTGCTGCGACGAGACAGAGATCGAAGCACTAGTGGATGGAAGAGGCGTACGAGAATGTCCGGAAACTAGTGTGAACAATGTTGACCCTAGGCAGGCCCGCAGGAATAACAGCCCATGTGATGGAGACCCCACCACTATTCACAGAGATGCCACTCAAGGAAACGAAGGGCGTTGTGCTCGCAGATTGATTGAAAGTATTGCTTCACCCGTTGCTCAATCTTCAGAGTTCTGTGATATTCTTGCAGCATCAGCAAGTAACCACAACAGCCCTGTACGAGGAGATAATGGTAACAGTGACTACAACTGCCCTGCCCTAGGAGATAATAGTAGCAGTAACCACAACAGCCCTACACTAGAAGATAATGGTAGTATCCACAACAGCCCTGCACCAGGAGATAATGATAGCAGTAACCACAACAGCCCTGCACTAGGAAATAATGATAGTATCCACAACAACCCTACCCCAGGAGATAATGACAACGGTGACCACGCTGCCCCGGAAACAAGCAACACCATTGCTTCTCAAAGAGGTGACGAAGATGCTGCTAGAAGTCATCTTCAAGAAAGTACAGCTTCCACCGAACTGGCACTGCTCTTTAATAACGAGGTCCCTGTAAGCCGTGTCCAAGAATTTATACAACCGACTGGAAAACCTTGCAATTTGACTAGTATCATCACAAGCAGCAAGGTCACCAAATCCAGTGCTAATGTGACCGAAGTTGTAGCTGATAGTGTCGGCAGTTGTGTTGAAAGTAATGGCAACCATGATCAGCCTGCAACGGCAGGCTGTGATGAGACTATTAGACCTGCAAAACCTCAGTGTCAAGAAGTTAGGTCACTTAGTGTGTCTTCGGACGTCTCATCCTTGACTGGCGATGTGTCTCCTGCCACAAAGCCGGCGCTGACAACAAAAGCAAGCATCAAGGAGTTTCCTGATGATTTTCCTTTCAAATCTGGAGCAAACCAAGATTCCAGTGTCAGGATTGCTGCCGGGTCCCCAGCACGCAATTTACCTTCAGCACCAAAAAAAAGCAAAGCCAAAACAAAGAAATCTCCCATAGTTCCTTCGCCTGTACTATTAGCTGTCAACACTCGCTCCAGGAGAAGCACGGCAAAAGTTTCTTACAGCGAATTTTTTGATCCTGACATTTCGACTCCCACTTCCAAACTTGTGATCTGCGACGCCGCGGCCGCGCCACCCATGGACACTAGTGCAGCGTCCTCGAGTTGTTCAACGCCTGTTGCAGTGACGCAGCCTCCAAGCATCAGCGACAATGTCCTATCAGTCCTTCCTGTCAAGAGGAAACGAGGACGTCCTCGTAAAGTAGTACCGTTCTCTGATGCGCCATCATTGCCTAAACCGGTTGTTGCTTACGGTGAAGTCACTACGAAAAGTACTAGTAGTCTATGTTCGGCTCCTGCTGGCAATTCCTCTGAGACGAGTGTGGCTACATCGGCCTCACCTGCAATAAAAACTCCCGTGATTGTTGCCTCGACGTCTCCAACAATGCCAGTACCTCCATCTACTGTATCAGAGACTCTCATCATCGAAGATAAGGATGATAATGTGTTCAAGGCACCCACACATATGCCCTTGAAGCTAACCATTAAGCGCGTCTCGTCTGGAAAGCGTCTCGTTCTTAACTACTCAAAATCCGACTGTCCGAACAAAAAAATAAAGATCGCAAGTGATACTAATGCTCCTTCATTGTCGGGAGAACCAATAGGTACTGATACCGGTGTGCAAATGGAAGTTGTTGAAGATGGACGGGCTCAGTACTCGAACAAGGAAATTCTCATTCCCAGAGATCCTCAGGATCCCCTTGGATTTAATGCTCCAGACGACGCAGTCAACTTCTCAATCGGCAGTTACGACCGGTACGACACGGACCATGATGACATTCCTGTCGCCACTAGACTGAAACGACTTCGTCAGAAACGAGGCATTAATATTCACCAGAAGATGTCTCGTAAGCTTGTGAAGAAGTCGATCCGAACTCCTGCGCATGACCCAACTTACAGCTATTTGAGTTCGCCTTACATCACCCCCTGCAGCACACCCTTACACACGTCTTCATCATACGGGGGAGGCTATTACAACCGAACTCCTCTCTATACCCCGAAGCACAGAATCAATTTTGACTCTGGCTCAACTCCATCGAGAATCACAAATGTTCTGAAGCTACATTTAGTCAATAAAAACGGACCCTCTTTCAAAGAGAGAGAAAAGACTAAGAACATAGCTCAAAAACCGTCGGCATCTTCCAAGAAGAGTGAACGTACCTCAAGAAAAGCCAAGGGCGTCAATTCTGTTGATAGTGGGCCTGTTCTTTCCACCGCTATAGATTGTGACAGAGTGCTGCAATCAAATCAGTGTAAGACTTCATCAGCATCAGAACGTTTTCCTCGAAAGTCTGGTAGTCCTCCTGTGATACAAACATCCACTCAGTCACCTTTGGACAATATTTGTAACGTTGCAGTTCATGCGACAGATAAATGTAGCTTTGTCAACCCTAATATTCCCTTCAATAGTAGTTCCAGCGCCCACCTAATTCACGCACCTGTTCCATTGCACCTTGAACCGGCGGCTAATTCTATCCCTCCGAAGGAAAAAATCATATTAAAAATTACAAAGTTAGCAGGAGAGCAATTAGTTTGCGGTAGTACTTTGGCTAAGGAAGCTCCTGCATCAGAGACAGCTAACGAAACATCTGCACCTGAAAAGCCTAAGATCCCTTCCTTTTTCATTAAGAAAGGTAAGGTCAGCTTTCTTGGTGTTAGTAGTTCCTCTTCTGCTGCAACTGGCAACTATCATAGCAATGCAGAAGTAATTATCAGCAATAATGCCGCCGAGTCTCTTGCCATGTGTGCACCTGCTGTCACCCCAGCCCCACCCATCACTTCCAGTGGTCCTGTCAACATGATTACCATTAGTACATCTTCACCTGCACTTCCTGTTTGTGGGGATGAAAATACGTTAGGATTAGAAGAAATAATCTCTGGAGAACTTGCTGCTCCTGATGAGGTCTCTGATGAAATGCATCAACGACAGCTACCGCCAAGAAAGAGACACATGTCTTGGAAAATGGCACCCAAAAGCCAGCGTACTTCACTCAAACATTCAGCTTTGTCAACCGGTTTTCCCGAAGAGCCATTGACTTCTGCATCATCTTCCCAAGTGCCTTTCTCCAGCAGCATCTCACCTTCCAAGTCCGGTGACTCAATGGAGAGGGAGCTGGCGGCCATTGTTGGCGCGCCTTATGCAACGCCTCTGCGAGAGATGCTGTCTTGCGAAACTGACCCCTC
The DNA here is from genome assembly GCA_016164225.1 of Gammarus roeselii. Taxonomy (NCBI): domain Eukaryota; kingdom Metazoa; phylum Arthropoda; class Malacostraca; order Amphipoda; family Gammaridae; genus Gammarus; species Gammarus roeselii. The sequence continues at coordinate 7,485 of SDVV010001337.1, forward strand.
GGGCGCATCGGCACCCTCTACCCCGTCTGTCCAGTATGCTTCGAATCTCTCCCGATCTCTGAATGAGGTCACTGCCAACCCACCTATTGAACTTATCGAGAAAAGACTGGCAGCCATTGTTGGCTCTCCTTGCTCCCCCTATACCAGTGGGTGCCACAGCACCAAAAGTTTGGAAGAAATTTTGCTAAGTAAAGAAGGCCCCTTGTCAGCTGCAGCTTCTGTTTCAATAGCTCTTGGAATTGAAACGATTCACAGTGGTTCTATAATCATTTCCCCATCTGAAGAAACTGCTGAGTCCGCTCCAAATAATCATGCTTTGCCTAATGCTAGACTTTTGTCTGTTCAGCCCACTGATGAGAATCCATCAGAGTCTTCCTTTACAATTCCTGCTTCACTTGCTCTGTCATCTATTGGTAGCATTCAAACGGGAACAATTTCACCACCACCTGTCTCAAATACAGCTTTTTCTGCACTATTGACTGCGACTACACCAGGTCATATTGCAACACAGGATGAAGTGTTCTCTTCAGAGCCTTTGCGAGCGCCGGCTACTGACTTCGTTCCTTCAAAACCCTCTTCCGGCTTTGAAAACGAAAACTTGACAAAATCTTCGCATGACGTTCACACCAGATTTGTTAAAGTTCCTGACGTAAAGTTGAAGACTGTGCCGAAAGTACTTATTCAAAATCTGACCTGCACGGAGATCAAGTCATTGCGAAGCCATGCATGCATCACTCCTGAGACAACCAATGAAAAGCTTCCTCAGTCTCCTCCCAAATTACGGAACAAGAGGAAATCAATGCCATCCGGAAGCCCTAAAAGTCTCGAGGAGACCTCTCAGCGGAGTTCCGTGGCTAAAAGCATTTTTGTCAGTGGCGAGGAAGACAAGGACATTCACTCCTCTTATCCTGGTAAAATAAGGAAAATAATTGCTGAAAGAGAGAGACAAAAGGTTTTGCAGAGCGAGAATCTTACTGAAGGCTTGATTCCACCTGATGCTACTTCAGATAGAACATCCAGTTCCACCTCAACTTTAATTTTCCAAGGCATTGGCCTCTCATGCAAAGGAAGCGACTGCAAAAGGACCTCCAAGAACAAGAAGTCTCCAGTGAAAAGGAGGCGAAACAAAGTTGCTTCAAAAGAAGCTGCCTTGTCAAGTTCAGCGGCAGGTGCACAGTACCATTCTCCTGGCAGCCCAATTCGTCAAAAACAAGATGCACCACTCTCTGACATAGAGAATCAGGCTACTCCAGCTTACCCTCAGAACACCCAAACGCACTCTGGTGATAACTCCGTTGGAAGCAATGCACCCGTTCCGTCATCTCGGCCTGTGAGATCTTGCAAGAAAACTCCTCCACAACCGAGCCCTGTTGCACTGAACAAAAGCACTCCAACTTCTGCAATCACCAGTGTTAGAAATAGAGACTCGGCTTCCCAAAACATCATTTCGTTAATAGCTCAGCGTGACATCAATCGTGATTTCGAGCTTCCTGTTGCCGCCTATGTTTCAGCTTCTATTGAGCCTCAGATGGACTCGGCTTCTAATGCCAGCCCTTCGTCGGTGGGAAAGGTTCCGAGTGAGGTATCCCCTATTCTTGATATCGGTTTTGAGGCTCAGGAAGGAGCTACCAGACGATCGTCGCGCCGTCTTGCGAAGCGTTGCTACAAATTTGAGGATGATCTTGACACTCCTCCCATAAAGAAACGTAGGGCTGGTAAGAAAAGAGCATCGTCTCATTCCCATCTTAGCAGTTCGGTTTCCACCCATGCAAAAGACAATCTTCTATCACAGACGCATGATTCAGTTTCACATCCTTCCTGCCCTTCAACTCAGTCTTCCTCTATCGATGATTCTTCTTCATTTGAAGAGATTTGCACGGATGATTTATCGCGTAGCAGTAAGCAGAGTTCAAAGTCAAGCGTTAGCAATGGCACAAATGGTGCGAACAAATCTTTGACAATGAAGGCAAAAAATGGTGAAAAGGTCGCTGCTTCTGGTGGGGAGAACGCTACTGGTGGTGACGATCCAGGTGTCGTGGCCGAGATGTGGAGACGCGACGCACTCCGACAGTACGGAGATTCTGTGGACGACACCACCGCCCCATACCGGGACACCATGTACCTTTTGTCGTACCTGACGCCGCCACTACTCGACGGATCAGAGCATGTTTCTCCTCCGGTCCCCACTTCTCCTGGTAAGTTGCTTCTTGGAGCTAAAAAAAAAATTGATGATGCGTATGGCTTAGCCAACCTACTCAATGCTCACAATCTTTGGGTGATGTCTTGTTCTTCCCCATAACAGCTTTAATTCGGCCTACGCTAGCCTGATTGAGAGACAACTATACATCATGTTGATTCAATATTTCTGTAGTAATTGACCTAGTGGGTAAGGTGTGCCAGCCGGATGGGAGCAATTCCTTATGCCGCTCCCATTGATTGCAGGACAAACGCCAAATCACTACAGCTCAAGTGGTGTGGGTTCGTCTCCCACCCATCTTGAGGACAACTCGCCCTCCCCCATCCCCACATGGTCCCAGGGAGAGTTGCGGTCAGTATGCCGACCTTATTATCCATGTGCATGTTGTGCTTTAACAGTTCTTCGCCCTTTAGCATTCCGAGGAATATTTGGAGGTAGTTACCCCAAATCGGGGAACAATAAACTTTTTATATATTTTAATCTCATGTCCCGCATACTGATTGTTAACCTGTTTGCTTTGTCTGTGTGCACTACATCCAGTTTCTGTGCGTTTTTTGGGCTGTATTTACATCATTATACGGACGCACACACTGACGGCTTCACTTAATCAATTCTACTCATTTGCTTTAATCGGTCGCGGCTACCAAAAATAATCTGTGTTTAATGTTGATATTGAAAGTTGTCATTTTGCATGCATATCCTTTCTATGCTACTCAAGCTCTCAGTCTCAGTGTGGAGGAATGTTGTTAAACGCTGTGCTGTTGTTTTTTCAGCAGAGTGATCTGCATCATGTATTCAAAACGGTTCCTGAGGCTAATTCTAAAAATGTGTTTTCGTCCGCTCTAACTCCTATAAAAGTAATCATGACGACCAATAAATACTTCATTTCAAAGCTCTTGTGGAGTACTTCAGTCATAGGCAACGTTACTTCGAAATTCGGATGTTGAAAATTGTAAATCGATTTATGATGAATTACCAATTCCAAAAAAAAAATCCTCAGTTTTCAAGTCATCGTGGCATGCTGTGCGTCAATTGAAAGCTCTTGTGAAGTATTGTAATTAAATTATGAGTTTTTTGAGTATTGCTTTTCCTAAGTTTTCCTCTTAACAGAGTGTAGGTATTATGAAAGAAATACATCGTTTACAAGCTGTTCGTGTTAATAGCTGTTAATATAATGAAATGTTAATTTTTTTACAAGTTATGGATGGCAATTGTCTTAATCTTGAGTTTTTTTAAATGATGGTTAGTCCACCCTATAAGGAGGGAGTATTCACGCGCAGTCACGAGCGCTAATCTCATTGATAGGGATTGATGTAAGATGGACAGTCAACGTTACAACCTGCGATGCAAGGACGTCCACAGAGCATTGACCTCACCCTCCCGTCAATGGCTGCAATGTCTCGGCAAAACACAACTTGCTGGCATGTGTTTCAAAACTGGACGTCAGGATCCCATTATGCATTATATTCGCCGGCTGGATATTCGTTGCGACATCAACAATGTAGGAACAGGCCGACGATTCTCGGGGAAGCAGTTTTTTAATTCAAACTTGAATCTTAATTAATGAATTGTCAACAAATCATGGAATATGTTTAAAATGTAGTACATGACCGCTATGACGGAGGATGTCTAATTTTTTTGTTGGAATTCAATGGGTTGTCAAGGTTGTATCTGGGCAGTTCTTTTTCTTTTGAGAAGAGTGTGTTGGCTATTCAGCAGGTAGGTAAGATAGTCTGCATGAGGTTTCGGTTCTTTCCCTTTCCTTAGTAGCTACACTGCACAATGTTCACTACTACGTTGCTTGATTATATTTATATGGTGTTCAATTACATATTGCTTCCTAACAAAGTTGAGTGTTCAGGTGTTCCAGAATGCCGTCCGGTACCAGAAGCGCTTTGACTCCAGCGTACTAGAATACCATAGCAATGTTATCTTATCTACTTCAGAATTCAAGGCAATGAACTCTGTCCTCAGTTGTTGTCTCAAACGTATAATCGTCACGCCAGTACCCATCCTTGGTTTGATGGAAATGATGTCATACGACGCCAGGTTCCTTTTTAGGTGTTGAATAGAAGAACACATTTATTCAGCTGCAGAAATTATGTTTTTAAAGTTTGATCTGCCTCTGCTTTTTCTTGGGGACAGATTATCTCGGGCACTTCAGATAACTGCACGAACTCTTCTGAATTTAATGAGTTTGTGTGCTGGTATTCATGCAATGCATTGGTCTAGAAAAGGAGAAACTGCTTAGCTATTGTGTGTTGGTATTCTTGCAATGCATTGGTCTAGAAAAGGAGAAACTGCTTAGCTATTGTGTGTTGGTATTCTTGCAATGCATTGGTTTTGAAAAGGTGAAACTGCTTAGCTATTGTGTGTTGGTATTCTTGCAATGCATTGGTTTAGAAAAGGAGAAACTGCTTAGCTATTGTGTGTTGGTATTCTTGCAATGCATTGGTTTAGAAAAGGAGAAACTGCTTAGCTATTGTGTGTTGGTATTCTCGTATTCTCACAATGCATTGGTTTTGAAAAAGGAAAAACTGCCTAACTATTCAACTTTAAGTGTAAAATTTTAAGTTACATGCATTGATGTACTATATTATCTGCTGAAAAGAGTACTTTTTTCTAAGCAATGATTCAATCTACATGCATTGATGGACCATATTATGTCAAGAAAACATTTTTTCTGAACAATGATTCAATCTACACGCATTGATTTTCCTTCCATATTTGTTCACAAAATATCTTTCTAAGTAATCATTCAATAGTAGACTTGTTTCTTGAAACCTAATAATTAATGTTCGAACCAACGTGTTGTCAGATGCTCTTCATATCTTGCATCGATTCACTTTATTGTGGATGTTGCATTAGGTGGCTCAGGTGTCCATTCCCTTCGTTCGTAAGCATTTTTTATACAAAATATTATGCACACCAGTGGTCACTTGCAGTGAAGTTGCTTTGAATTAACACTTCTTTGAATAATTAGTAATTTTGTGTTCAATTGCTCCACTCAACTTTATACATTTTCTTTTACTGAATTGCTCTGCTCTACTTGCTATTTTTTTTTACTGAATTGCTCTACTCTACTTACTGAAATAGATTTTACTGCCTTGTTTCCTGGTGTAATCACTATTGCTGTATTGATAAACCGTAACAATTTTACATTGTTTTTTTCAGATGTCGATTTAAGACGACAAGAAAAGTTAGAAAGACAATCGATAAGACAACAAGAGTCAATTTTGAATATGGTTGAATGTGACCAATCGAAGCCAAGATCAAAAATAATCTTGAATAATGCGAACAGAACAGGAGATGTATCAAGACCAAGCACACAGTCTGTCATTGATGAGGCTGAACGAGTGCAAATGGTCCTTTCAAAACTGAAACAGTACATCACCGAGACGAAATAAGGCATCGTTGTTGTGATTATTTGGCTATTTCTCTATCATTTAGTTGATGATCTGGTCCTAACCCTCCTGGCAGAGGAGCAAGTCAAGACCGAAGATCCAGCTTGTGGCATTACTGACTTGGCTGACTTGTTCATCCTAACCGAAACAAAAAGTGTTCAAATTGCTTCGTTTCCTTCCTACAACATGTGTTCTCAAGGGTTATTGACATTTAATATATACACAGATTTGCCAATGTACTTGAAGTAAGAAAATTTTGGCCCTTGCTTCAGAAATGAGGTGATATGATGAGCCTTATTAATAATACACAATTTGAAGGCTTTTTTGGTTGCTATAAAAAGAAGTAGAAGGAACTAGGCGAGGGAACAATAACAGTAGGTCTTGCGGGCGTTTGGTGCTAGAATAACACAGCTCTCCCATATGCAACTGTTAGGTTCACGGGCACCACGCAGTCACGGCCCAACCGTTTGGGTGAACACCCTTATTTCCCTTCAGACTACCTTCTCCTACACTCATCTACACAATCCTGAACGTATTTAACTACTTAATTACTTCGTTTGTATCTTATCAGTTCTTGGGTGGCTAATAGCTACCAAGCTGCGTCCTTTTTTTCATGCAACGTTTCTCTAAGCACTTTCTTCTTTTTCTTCTTCCCATTCTTGCTGTTCTCATGCATGAGATTCTCAGTGTACAGCCTCTTTATCTTAGTTTTGTTTGTAAGCTTTATTTATATTTATCAGAATGGCAAATACAAAAGGATGAGAGAATTGTTATTATTCTGTTGCCGGATGAAAATAGCACCATCAGCGTCGTCCTAATATGTTGACCATGCAGGGTTTGTTGATGAAAATTCAGTAAAAAAGGCTACAACTGAGGACTTGTGGTTGGTACCAACTTAACTATGCCAGTCTTTCATTTTGCTTCAAAGTATAATGTAAAGAAGGTGTAAGAAGATCTTGCAGTAACAATAAAGACAAATCAAAAATTTGTATTGATAGTCCTTGTTTTTCTCTACAATATTGTTCCTTCATATTGATTGTAGAGCATATGATCCGTCAGCTATGACCGTTCCAGTTCGGCAAAAAGTTATAATGTGCTATTTCGGGTAAAAATTCGTACGAGAGTGGAGTGCCTCCTCAGAGGAAACGGAAAGTAGGTAATAGCCTTTGACGAACAGCTTAAATAGGCACATGAAGAAATAAAATCAACCCACGATGTTGGTTTGAGATAGGCGTGTCCATGATTTGCTCCTCGTTGAACCAATGCTGACCGGTGTCGTTGCTGGACACGGTTTTGCAATGAGCAGTCACCAATGGCGATTACCATTTTCTCGTGCTAGGGCCAATTCCGGAGCAACTATTTTGACCGTGCAAGTAGATCTTTCCAAGGAATATGCGGTTATTTATGCCGTAAACTTCCGAAGCTTGGTACACCCGGAAGCTATTTAGCGGCGGTGCGGGTAGAATATGACGTGCCGTGACATGAACTTTTTGATTGTTTTGTTATTTACAACTTCTCGACAATTCTATACTTGTAAAAGTTGTGTGTCGAGTGAAAAAGCTCATTCGGTTAACGCTTTCCTTAACCATCATAATCTTCCACACTTCGATCATATCACCTATGACGAGACGTTTCTCCAGCAAATAATGGACGAGTTTGCAAAGTCTGTATTTATACAATTTATTGCGCAGCAAGAGGATAAGTTTAGTAGCTCTATGTTGATCCTTCTCTAATTTAATAGCATATTTTCTAAGATTTGAAGATTTGAATTCAACATAATACCCGAGGTGCACAGTACATACAGATACAGACACTGGGCCAAAATCTCCCAGCAAGAGGGGTGGCCGACGGAAAGGCGCACCTCACATTCTCATACACTCCCACTCGCACACCTTAGCTCTTTAGCGCAAAAGGGTCCAGCCTGGAACCCCGCAACACACCCTCCGGGTCACGAGTGCAGTTCGAGGTCAGTGTCGGCAGCAGGGCCTGACAGTGTGACTGGTTGACCCCTGCCGCGTCATGATGACCGGCCCCCCTCGCCCACTGCTATCGTGTCTCAATTATGTGCCTAGGGCGGTAACGCACATCAGGGCAGCGTCAAAACTCATCCGTTCACAATTATTCTCCTCACACTCCTATCCAGTGCACGCTCTCTCGCTACCTCCACACTCGGGTCCCTTCTTCCTAACGCCTGCTTCACACCATCCATCCTCCCAAACTTCGGTCTCCCTCTAGGCCTACGTTCACTCGCCCATGTCATCAACACCTTTTTCACCAATTTACCCTCATCCATCCTCATCACGCGCCCGAACCATCCCGGAACACGCGACTCAAATCGGTCCTCTAACTTCTTCATACCATCCCCGTTCTGATTCGAGTCACCTCGTTAGCGAACCTGTCTCTCAGCGACACTCCAGCCATGCTCCTCAAACATTTCATCTCGAAAACATTCAACCCTTTTCTCTCCTCTGCTCTCACCTCCCAAGTCTCAGCTCCGTACAGCACAGTTGGGACAGCAACACCCTCATACAGCCCTCTCTTTGCTTCCATCCCCCATGTCCTGCAGCTCATTGCGCTATTCGGTGCACTCGACACTTTACACCCCTCCTTCACTCGCGACTTCACCTCGGTTTCCACTAGTTCAGTCTTCTCCACGTGACAGCCCAGATACTTGAAGCACAGAACTTCTTCCAACAACTCTCCATTTAGGGAGACACTAATACTGCTTGCATCGGCAGTCCTCGAGCATCTCATTACTTTACTTTTACCTATATTTCCTCCTTTCACACACTGTACCAAACTCAGACACCAGCCTACATAGCTCCTCCTCTGAATCCGCCACATGACCCGCATCATCCGCTAACAGCAAGTGGCTCAACTGCCAACTCCTCCCATTCGCTTCCAACAGCTCCAAGTCACGACTCAGCACACTCGCGTACACCTCTTTGACCACTCCATCCATATAGAGATTGAACAACCAAAGAGACATCACGCAGCCTTGTTTTCGACCCATTTTCACTGTGAACCTATCATTCACCTCGCTTCCCACTCTGACACATGCTCGGCTGCTAACATAGAAACTCTGCACCGCTTTCAAAAGTTTTCCGCCCACTCCATGAAAACGCAACACTCTCCGCAGCGCTTCCCTGTCAATCCTGTCATATGACTCTTCCAGATCCATGAAAGCCCAGAACACACTCTTTCCCTTTGCAAGGTACTTCTCATAGACCTGTCTCACTGCAAAATTCTGATCGGCACACCCTCTACCACTCATGAAGCCACTTTGTTCCTCTCCAATTGCGGAATCCGTACATTCTCTAATCCTTTTGATCAGCACTCTGCCTTACAGCTTACCGACCACACACAACAAACTGATACCTCTCGAGTTGCAGCATTCTTTTTTACCTCCTCTGCCCTTATACAGCGGGATAATGCAGACACTGCGCCACTCAATCGGTTCCACGCCCGCCACAAAACAAATGTTCAGTAGCCTCACCAATCATTCGACAATCGTTATTCCAACCTTTTTCAGGCACTCGGTCACAACGCCATTTAAACCAAGGGCTTTCCCTTCTTTCATCACCTCCACCGCCTCCTGCACCTTTTTCGGCAGCAATTCTCTCTCCAAAAACAGGCATCCGCGCACCACCCACTGCAGCAATGTCAGCCTCTCTGTCATCCTCGACTTTCAACAATTCATTAAAATATCCGGCCCACCTTCTCCGTGCACCACTACTTTCCGTCAACAACTGGCCGTTCTCATCTTTCACAACCTCCTCCTTTCCGGTCTCTCCCTTTCTCCCCTCTTAACCACTTTCCACAGCATCTTTTTGTTCTCAAAATTCTGGCACATCCGTCTGCCCCACCTGGCATCAGCGTCCGTTTTGGTTCTCCTCACTTCTCGCTCTACCTCTTTCCTCTTCTCCTTATAAGTGTCATAGGCCACCACCGACTTCGCCTGCAACCACTCCTCAAAAGCTCTTCTCTTCTGCGCCACCGCCAGTTTGACCTCCTCGTTCCACCACTCGCAGCCTTTCCGTCTGCACCCGCCCACACGTCGCACACCACACACATTTCCCGAACATCTCAACAAGGCATCTCTGAACGTCTCACATTCTTCCTTCACATCTTGCAGGCCCTGCCCCTCTCACGTTGTCAAATTCCTCCCTCTACGCCCGCTGGAACTCCTCCACTCGCTCTCATTTAGCTCACTAACTTTTTCAATCACTTTTCCTCTTCCCACTCCTTTGTTCCCTTCCCCCTACGCTCCACTCTCAATCTTCCCTCCACCAGCAGATGGTCAGACATTCCTCCACCCTCTCCTCTCAACACTCGCACAACCAACAGCCTCAGCACCACTCTCCTCGAAATTAGCGCAAAATCCATCAGCGCTCTTTCCACCACTTCACTATTGGCCATCTTTACCCCTGAGTACTTGTGGATGTCATGCTTCTTGAACAGGCTGTTTCCGACTACCAGCTCCTTCTCCATACATAAACCTATGAGATTTTCTCCACTATCATTTCTACCTGGAACGCTATACCGCCCTATCATATTATCCGCTACTGCATCTCCCACTCTCGTATTTATGTCGCCCAGTACAACCACATTGAATTGACTTCCAAAACTCTCAATACACTCGCTCAGGTCAGTCCAAAATTGCTCCCTCTCCTCCTCCTCTCGCTACCAGGTTTGCACGCTCTCACAAATACCTATTTTTCTACGCCAAACTTTACTTCCACCGACATCAATCTTGAGGACACCTTTTTCCACTCAGTAACGCTACTGGCCAGGCGATAACTCAATAGCAACACCACACCTTCTTGTGCCCAACCTTCATCCACGCCTGACTTTCTTCCACTTACCACTCCAAACTCACATTCTCCCATACCCTTCAACTTGGTCTCACTCGGTGCCAACACATCTAACTTCCTCCTCACAAACATATCACCAATCTCTCGCCTCTTTGCTTCATTCGTACTACAACCACACACATTTAGCAACCCTAACAATAGTGTTCGGAGAGGCGTGAGCCTCTCTTCCCCCTATTCGTCTTGCCGTCTTTTAGGCTGAAATTTTACATAGGAAGGGATTCCTTGCCCCCTCGCCCCGCCTCTTATTAGTCGCCTCTTACGACACACAGGAGTGGCGGTAGCAGTATCGTAAGCCGCGGCTGCAGGGCTCCCCTTTTAGTCACCCCCTACGACACGCAGGGGTTACGGTAGCAGTATTCTAACACCCCGCTACGGGGGTTGAGATTTTTAAGATTTGAATATAACTAAATACCCGAGATGCGGTGTAACGAATTCACAGTATAACTTGAGACTAATGCGTATGCTGCTGTACGAGATCGGGCAGGATATAATTTTTTGCATTTGATAGAATGTTCTGGCAGCCTCGTTGCATTGTTTGCTGCTTTTTAAATTTTTACTAATGATGACACCTTGATCTCACACTTTGGTGACAGTAATCAGTTTCTTCCCTGACATTGAATATTCATGATGATGCTGCTATGACCCATGTGCATAACTTTACATTTGGCGAAATTCATTTGCCACTTAACTGGCCAATCAGCAATTTTGTTCCAAGTCTAAATGGATCTGCTGACACTCAAGTACTGTTGGCATTTTCCTTTCTAGTTTAGAATCGTCTGCAAACTTGCTATTGTTTGAAAGCACCTTCCTGTCGATATCGTTTACGATTGGTTTGAAGTGGGTTGAACCTAACACGGATCCTTGAGGCACGTCGCTTGTAACATTACCACAAGGGGAGGAAGCTCCGTCAAGTACGGCTCGTTGCCGTCTGTCTGTGATGCTGAAAACGACTCAACATTCCATCCAGTTATTTCACTCGCCTCAAATTCCGATGCTGTGCAATTTACTAACTAAATTTTTGGGACGACTATACCGGAGGCTTTTGAGAAATCAAGGTATATGATAACTGTTGGAGATTTTGCATCATGAACTTCAATAACATTCCTAAATAAAACCCGGCAGGTTTGCAACAGTCGTGCTTATAGGCATCGATCAGAGTTGTTTGTTACTAAAATACTAGAAGTCTGCAATTTTATCCGCAATCAATCTTCCTATCAATTTGCCAATGACTGAGGTGAGAATAATTGGTCATTAATTACTGGGACACTTGGTCCCTTTGGAAAGAAAAGATGTAAAATAGCCTATCCCTCTTTCTATTGAGAGGGGCAAGTGCCATTTGTGAGCAATTGGGTGCAAACGTTTGGTAGATGTTAGATGGTTTTGTTTATAGTCTCTTTCAAGTATTCTGGGACTAATTTGCTTGCTCTGAGCCTGGTGATTTTGTGCCAATTTATCTGTATATTTAATAACTTTACCAGCGGAGAAGCTTTCTGTGCTGAGGGTTTCAGTTCGTCTCTCCGCGCTGATACCCTGAGGATTACTAATATCTGCATTCTCTTGAGTACAAAACAAAAAATTTGGGTTAGGAGGACAATAAATTTTGTTCTCGTTTCTAGCTCACCACTGTTGTTCTCAGAAAGACCTATACAGATCTTGATTTTTTTGCTCCATATGTAGGTTTTAACTTATTTCAGGTTAGTTTCGGTGTTCGTCTCAATTTCATTTTGATGATCTTTCTCTTTACGTTTCAGGAACCTTTTTTATGATTCTTTTGCTAGCTGGATGTGTTGCAGGTCTTCCTTCCAATACTTGGGCGGATTGACTGCAAATTGCCTTTTCTAATGGGATATACTCAACTTCAGTATGTTTAGGTGTAGTTTAAAAATTGTTCATTGTCGTCTTGTCCTAATTATTATTATTATTATTAAATCATTTAATTCCATCGTCTAGCAATGGGTTTTCAATAATTAGGTATAATACATCAAACTTAGTTTTTATATGCGCTATTTGAATTAGCGAAACGAGAGATAAAGTGAATTCGTGACAGCGCATCTGTCGGCGGCCGGTTTGTAGCTACATCATGTTTCAAAACATGATTCACGATATATGTTATTGAAAATCTTGAAAAAAACATGTGCATGAGTTTGATAAATCGAAAAAGAATGCATCGCAACTCATCTCTAGAGTGCTGCTGGCTCGCCTTCATCGAACTGAATGGAATTCCCAATATACCATCATACATGTACACATACAAATACACATTCAAATGTGCACACGACTACCGACATATATGGATAATGAAAAGTGTAATACACATTCATATGTGCACACACCTGCCTACATATATGGAAGACACTCAGTTTAATACACATTCATATATGCACACACCTACCTACTTATATGGATGACAATTAGTATAATACACATTCCTATGTGCACACACATACCTACATATATGGATGACAATTAGTATAGTAATTAAATTATTATTAAAACCTAATGTTGTATTCACTGATGCTACCAACTTGAAATCTTGTCTTCAAAGTTAGCAGATCGAAAATATGATACCTTATCGCAGTTTACCGACGCTTCAGTGGGAGCTCTGTCGTGAAACTGATACAGATTTGATCGCTAGCTCTTATTGGTTCGCCCACTCCAACGTTCGTGAAAGAAGAGTTGCTTCCACTAATTAGAAGACAAAGATAGTGCTGCATCTTTTAAGTGTCTACCATTTTTGTCCTGATTTTATCGTCACAAAAGCAATCGGTTGCTGGCATGTACATCTGTCTGTTTGCCAATCAATATCAGGGATCTTGAAGTCTCCCAGCTCGATACTGTTTCGTGTTGTGACATCATAGTCTAGGTTGTTGCTAAGATCGCTATCATCTGCAACTACGCTCATTGGGGGACGGTAGACGAGTGTGATGTAACACCCTCGTGGCTCTCCTTCAATCTGGTCCATAATATACAAAAATCCATGCATTTGGGTGAAACATTAACATGTTGAACCGTCTTTTGTATATCTGTAATGAACTTAAACTTAAAAGGTAGGAATCAAAGATAGTTTAAGTCATCAAAAGCGGAAACCTATGCAATATTTACAAAACCTTCAGTATTTTAAAATGCCGCCCGCATGTATGATGTATTCGAGCTTAATTAAGGCAAAGGTATTGCATACAGCTTTAATGTGGTGCTGTGTGTTTGACCTTCTGTTATTCGACTTGAAGAATGTCAGCAATGCATTCTTGTGGAACTCTAAATATTATCATGTCTCCAAAAAGCTGAAAAATGGTCAAGCTTGAAGTTACATGTTTTTAGATTTACTAATACAGAGTTCCGAGATTCCCTCGGAAGGTCGTGCGTGCAGTAAATATAGCTTATTATTATCTCTAGACCCCAGAGGGAAAACTCCCTGGTTTGGAAGGTGTTGCGACTTAGTGCCTGAAACGGGTTGGAGTTAAGATTGTCGAAGAGCTGATGAGGCTACTGAATCGGTTTTGCGTTGACTGTCGTACCAATTGAAAGACGCAGTGCTTTCAATGTTACCTTGTAATAGGGCAAAGGAGAGGAAAATGAATGCTTCAACTCAAGAGGCATCAGTTTGTGTTGTCTGTAAGTTGTATTGAAGAGTGATGTTCAAAAGATTCACGACTATACGGATGATTCATTTGGCGCGGAACAGTGTAGCTTTAGGAGTTGGGGGGGGGGCTGCCCGATCAGATTTTTGCAGTAAGACATGTCTGTGTAAGGTACATTGCGCAGGGAAAGGATGTATTCTGGGCCCTCCTAGGTTTGGAAAAGACCTTTGACAGGGTCAACATGGAAGTGCTGTGGAGGGTGTTGCATTTGTATGGAGTGGGCGGAAATCTGTTCGAAGCTCTTCAGAGCTTTTATGTTGGCAGCAGAGCATGTATTAAGAGATGGGGGAAGGTGGGTGATTAGCTTACAGTGAAAGTAGGTCTGTAGCCGGAGCTTAGAATCGTGCTACCTCAACCTCTGCGTGTCGTATGAGGCGACATAAGGGGCGGCACGAGGAGGCTAGGAATCCCCTCCTCCGTAAGTATCTCTCTTGAAGACTGCAAGACGAGCGGGGGGAGGAGAGGCTCGCGCCTCGCCCGACCCTATTGTTATGGTCGCTAAATGTGCGTGGTTGTAGTATGAGCGAAGAAAAGAGGCAAGAGATTGGTGAGATATTTGTGAGGAAAAAGTCAGATGCATTGGCGCTGAGTGAGACTAAGTTGTAGGGTTAGGTCGAGTGTGAGTTTGGAGTGGCAAGTGGAAGGAAGTCAGGCATGTATGAAGTTTGGGCAAGAGAAGGTGTGGTGTTGTTATTGAGTGATCGACTGGCTAGTAGCGTAACAGAGTGGAAAGAGGAGTTCGCAAAACTGATGTGGGTGACAGTAAAGTCGATGCTCGAGGACTGTCGATGCGAGCAGAATTAGTGTCCTCCTAAATGGAGAGTTGTTGGAAGAAGTTCAGTGTTTTATGCATCTGGGCTCCCATGTGGAGAAGACTGAGCTGGTGGAAACTGAGGTGAAGTTTCGAGTGAAGGAGGGATGTAAGGTGTTGGGTGCACTGAAGAGCGTAATGAGCTGCAGGATGTCGGGAATGGAAGCAAAGAGAGGGCCGTATAAGGGTGTCATTTACAAGTGTAGGGAGACAACAACAGGCCTATTGGCCCAAACTAGATTGCCTTTTGATAGTAAGAGGATTTGGTCTGCAGGAAAACGTCTAAGAGAGCTTCGTGTGCCATTTCTGTTTTTAAAACATCAAGAAAGGAAACAGTTTAGTTAATAATCGGCGATTTAAGTAGAACTTATTGAGCCGCGATTTGAACGTTTCGATTGTATTGCTGTTTACAACCTCCGCTGGAAGTTTGTTCCATTCTTTGACGACTCTATACGTGAAGATATTGCGCGTCATGTCGAGGAAGAAACGTTCCCCAACGATTTTATATCCATTGTTTCTAGTCACTCTGTTTGTCTCTAAAGTGAAAGGACTCGCTCGGTCGACGTTTTCCTTACCCTTCATAATCTTCCACACTTCGATCGTATCGCCTCAGACTCGACGTTTCTCGAGTGCATAAAGATTGAGTACACGTTGTCCCAACTGTGCTGTACGGAGCTGAGACTTGGGGGTTCAGAGCAGAGCTCTTATCAATGCTAGTTCATTTCGAAATGAAATGTTTGAGGAGCATGGCTGGAGTGTCACTGAGAGACAGGTTCACTAACGACGTAATTCGAATCAGAACGGGGATGGTGAAGAAGTTGGAGGACAGTTAATTCGCGTGTTTCGAGAGGGTTCGGTTCGGATGGATGAGGGGAGATTGGTGAAAAGGGTGCGGATGGCAAAGGCAAGTGGACGTAGGCCTAGAGGGAGACCGAAATGGATGGATGGTGTGAAGCAGGCGTTAGGAAGGAGATACGTGGGTATGGAGGTAGCGAGAGAGCGTGCACTGGATAGGCATGAGCGGAGAATGATTGTGAACGGATGAGTATTGACGCTGCCCTGATGTGTTTTCACGCCTTGGGCATATCGTTGAGACGTATGGTCGTGGGCGTCATCATGACGCGGTAGGGGTAAACCAGTCACACTGTCGGGTCCTGCTGCCGACACTGACCTCGAACCGCATTCATGACACGACGGGTGTGTTGCGGGATTCCCAGCCGTACCCTTTTGCGCAAAAGGGCTTAGGTGTGGGAGTGTATGAAAGTGTGAGGTGCGCTTTGCCGTCGACCTCCCCCGTTGCTGGGGGATTTCGGCATCGTGTCTGGATCTGTGACAAGATGACCAGCTATGCAGATGAAAAAAAAGGTGGAAAGGGTGGTGAGAAGAGCAAAGAAGGACACGGATGCTTAGTTTGGGTAGCCGGCTGTGGGAGAATTTAAGGAAGGCATGATAATGTTGCGGAAAGGGTGAGGAAGGGGGTGAACGATGTAGACTGCAGGTTACTGCACGTCACAGACAGTATACACGGAGTGATGATGAACGGAAGAGGTTCTGCTGAGTATTTTGAGGAGATGCTGAATGCTGAGGATAACAGTGTGGCTGATAGTGTTGCATTCGGTGGCTGTGCACGGATGCCTGTTTTGGGGGCAAACATTGTTGCGGGCAAAGCTGGCATGGCGACCGACGAGAAGAATCTCGTGCTTCTCAGAAATCCATTGTTAGGGTCGCTATAGACGAGTCAGTTGAGCGAGATTTGTCAGAAGGAAGTTTGAAGCGTAGGCGTCGAGCGAGACGAAGCTGAGAGGTAGTGTCGTATATGAGTTTGTTGTGGTATGTGGAAGGAAGTCGGGCGTGGAGGAAGCTTGGGCATCAATGGTGTGGCGTTGTTTTGAAGTGATCGGTTGACTAGTAATGTTGAGGAGTGGATGGAAGTGTCCTCTAGATTTGTGTAGATGAAGTATGGTAAAGATAAATGTGTGTTTGCGAGTGCTCACAAACTAGGTAGCAAGAGGTGTGAGAAGAGGGAGCATTTTCGGATTTGCATGATTCAGTGTTTTGAGTCTTGGCGGTCAATACTGGTGGGCCTAAGTGCGGAGTTGGAGGTATAGTGATGGAGAGTGTGGTAGGAAGAAAACCTGATAAGTTTTTGCATAAGACGGAGCAGGTGGTGGGGAACTTCTTGTTCAAGAAGCGTGATATCCATAAGCATAAATGAGACAAGCAGAGCAGAGTTGTTCTGGCAGACTTGAAGAAGGAATATGAAGTTGTGAGAAGGCAAGACTAGGGAATGTTGAGGAAGAATGGAGATGTTCAGTGATACGGTGCGGAGATTGGCGAAAAAGGCGTGGTTTGCGCCGTGTGGGCGGGAGTAGGAGGAAATGTTGCGAGTGGACGAACGATGAAGTTAATTTACCGGTGGCAAAAGAGAGAAGAACTTTTGAGAAGTGGTAGTAGGCAAGGTCGATTTTGTTTCGTTCACCTTTTCTCCAACTTATCTTTCTCCTTCTTGGCCAGTATCCCAATAGTTGTCGCCCATCAGTCTTAAATTTTTTATTTTCGGGCAGCTCATAACAGTCATGTGAACGCTCTTTCTACCATGCAACATTTCCTGCGGCTCTGCTTTTTCTTGACATTCTCGCTCCTTTCCTACTTAAGGTTCACAACAATGAGCAGGTGTTGGGATGTATTGCTCCCGGCACCTTAAGGATGACTGCGAAGCCTTGGGGTTCTGGAGCTGGGTATGTTGTGTTGATCCTCCTTGCTGCCACCCTGGGAGTGTTGGGACCATATGTGGTCAACTCATTAGGAACTCCTTTACAACGTGTGGCATCCGTGTATCTATCCTTTTGACCTCGCCACGTTAAGGACATCAAACTTTACTCTGTAGTAAACCTAAATCGAATTCTAATTACGCTATTGTTTGTTACTTGATGCAGCACAAGTTGCTGGTTTGACGTCCAGCTCCAGAAGGTTCAGCTCGTCACAGTCTTCCACGGTCACTTTGGTTTTGGTTTCATGCAGAATCGTGCGTGTCTTATATATAAGTCAAAATAATGAATTTACGTTTGTCGTATCTAAATGTTTCCATTGAAAAGCTTCGCCCAAAATTGCCAAGACTTCTAGTAGTTGTGAAGAAATCACGACAAAGCATCATTTGGAAGCTCCAGTGGAGTACTACAATCATATAATTTGAGTATAAATTTTTTATTACTATAAATTGAATTCCGTCAATCTCTTTTCCTTCTACAGTTTTGAACTTGAATAGCATACAAAGCTTGGGGTGGATGGATGATTATTCATTTTATAGATCATTAACACTTTATTTTAGTATTTTATCATTTCCTCTTGCTGGGCTCTATTATTTTTCTCTGCCCTTTTTTCATGGTGATAAATTTTGAATTTAATCATTATTATTATATGCATCGAGGTTGGTTGAGAGGAGGTGACCCAGGGAGAGGAGGTACTCGTGGGATCCGCGGGACTCGAGGACCCGGGGTTTCGGGAGCCCGGGGGACTTGGGATACCAGGTGGATTTGGGGTGGTCCACTTGGATCTTTCTGGGGCTTTTTGGGACTCCCTTGAGACCCTTTGGGAGCCTTTTGAGAAACTGTGGGACCCTAAAGAGGCCCCTCTGAATT
>SDVV010001338.1:0-26045 GCA_016164225.1 Gammarus roeselii
ATCTTGAACCTTACTCTAGACTTAAAGTGTGTGTTGCGAGATCCTTGCCTGACTCTCTACCGCTAAAAGACTAAAGATTGATTTGTGTGGAGTGTATGAGAGGAGTGTGAGGTGCACCTTGCCGTCAGACACCCCCCTTCTCAGGATTCGGCATCGTGCCTGTATCTGTAGAAGGAGAAAAGTTGAAAACGAATTGAATGACATTGCAAAAGCAAATCAGCAATTCGAACATCAAAAAAATTAAATCCATGTACTAATAAATAAATAATTTTACAAAATAATGCACTAAATAACGCAAATAGGGAAAGCGGTAAACAAATAATCGATTCGAACAAAAAAAATAGGGCCCAGACTAATAAAACAACGATATCACATAAATATTGTGCGAGATAAACCGTTGGAACACAAATAGCCTCGAGTTACAGGAATAAACGACTGAAATAAGAGATCGTTAATCAACTCAGGGAAATAAGGGAGAAGGAAAACACAATTACTAATTAATTCCTGTCCGCAACAGCAGGTATTTTGACTTAGTAGCTTGGGTCGAGGAGTGGGATGGTAATTATTGAAAGAAGCGATAGACGTGATAACAATCTGTCTATGTTAACAGGCATAAAATGTTACGCTGAAAGATCAAAGAACATGCGATTTCATGACTGGCAGTGGTTTAGGTTGTTTCAGTGCCCCATCTATTTATAATCACTTATGATCTCTACTATGCCATCTACAGTTTTCGTTCAATAGCGAATTAGATCAGAATCAGGGGTTTAACTCCCACAGAGTCGTAAGTCGAGCTCTTCCGAAGACCGATGGTGTATTATCGTTAGCTAGCTCTGTTCAAAACGAATATGGGCACCGGCCTCGAATACGTCGTTTGTGTCTAACATACAGTGACTGTGTTTCTGTTGCGATACCGTCAGAGCTGTGCGTGTGCAGATCTGACGGTTAGCCAGCGTTGACTTACACACATAACGTATTCACATAACTGACTGTTCATATTAAATGCACGCAATTTGATGAATTAATAACTTTTTTAACTTGAAGAAATGATCCTTAAATTGAAAATAAATTGTTTGTTAGTCATTGAGTGCTAAAGCATAGTTTACAAATGTTTACAAGTTTATGAAGACAACAACAGGCCTTTTGGCCCAAACTGGGTTGCCTTTTAATAGAAGGAGGTAAGTTCTGAAGTAGAACGACTAAGATAGCGTCTTTTGTCGGTGTATTTTCTGTTTTAATAGATCGAGAAAGGGAAAGTTTGTTGATGGAACTAACATTTAACAATGATTATCGAAACAACTCAAATAAGCACCTGAAGAGTACTGGTGTGGATACCGTCAAGGAGTTTGGTGGTGGGCAATTAAGAATTCCAAATAAGGCTTTATGTTTTTTGTGGTAAAGCTGATTTCATTTTTGTTCTTCGATTGGTCACGCAAAGAAAATACATGAACCGATTGCAGGCATGTAACATCGCACTTAACTTGGTCAACTTCTAGGCCAATAAGAGAAGAGGATTAAAGGAAGTTTGCACATCGTTTAAACTGTCACTTCCTACTTCTGGAGATCCAATGAAGAATGTCAGAACATCATCACAGTTCCACCTCCAATCATTGGAGATAAGATGATGACGGCGCACCCTCACAGCGTTGCCTATCATCGCCGCTGCATTATCATAAATTGCTCCGAGACAATGTCCGATCAGAGGAACGACAGCGCTGTAAAAACGGTTACGACTGCAATAAATCCGGCAACATTAACGTCATTCTGGCTCGTGATAGACTGCAGCCCTGCCTTAGTTAACTGCTCTTGGACCAGTATTTACTATTCATAAAAACCTCATAGGAGGACAGCTGGATGGACAGATTCAGGAAAGGGATTTGGTGATGAATGCCCCGCTATGCTACTAGGAAAAGGAACGAGGAGAGGTTGTTTTTGGGGTGTGGTATGGAGTAGACGGTCGTGGGATGGAACTCACTTACACATGGTATGCAGTAATCCGGTCACTTTATGGATGAAACAATGTTGTCGCTTAGCGAATAAATAACTTATTGGGTGGGTACGATTGCAGAGTACGTATTATTTCCCCGTAGGTTTTCTTAGACATCAAATAATAATTCCCACAATCAGGAACAAATTAACATTACTTCGGTTCTAAATAGCCTGTAATTACAGCTAATGCAAACTCCCACAGATGGCCACTGCCTCATACATGCCCTCAGAAAATCATGACAGTACCAAATTGGGTATTGTCCCGAACAAGACTGACTCATTACTGTGCGCTGCATGGCATGAGGCTAATGTGAACATGGACTACTATTCACGTTTCTTCCAAAAAAGCGGTTACGACGACGCCTACCTGGTATATAAGGAACAGTACTTTCACAGGAGAAAATACAATCAACCCTTGGAAGACCTGGTCCCCACAATGCTGAGCAACGCTCTGGGACTTCGAGTAACATAGTTCAGGAGACGGCGCCGCCCATACAACAATAAAGTCCATCAAGCCACACTAGAATAAGAATCAATCATTTACCTAAAAGACCATCACTACAGTGAACTGAAACATATGCAGAAATTCTTGAAATCCCCCAAAACAAATAGTAAGTCTAATGATGGAAACTTCTGCTCAATTAAATCACCGCCCTGTATGATGCACCTGACACCTCCATCTACGCAGAGGACTCTCAAGGCAGCGTCCATAAGAGCCAAGACCCTATCACAATCAACACTGCGGCAATCGGTATCAACACAACTGAAAGAAATAGCCATCGCAGAGCACCCGATCACATGTGACTAGATGGCATTCGAGCAGCAAAGCAAGCGAGCCTCGGCCACAGGACAAGGACCATATACAAATATATCTCATAAATGAAAGAAGTCATCTGTCTAAGACAGACCAGATCACACTAATGCTAAGGGATGAAGATGATGTTGATATATTCTGTCTGACAGAGACATGGCTTGTGCCCAACATGGTCAGCAACTTTATTCAGATAGATGGGTATGAACTGTTCAGAAAAGACTGCGGTAACAGAGGAGGCGGCGCCTGTATCTATGCCAAAAATAAGTACACAACCAGGATATTAAAAACGTCCAGAACTGGAGATGAAGTCGACGATGTTTGGATTACCATGCAAATGAGAAAAACTAAATCCTTTATTGTCGGTGCAATTTATGGGTCACTAAAAGCCAGCAACCCGTCAATCAGATACATAGAATTCAAGATCCAGGCAGCAGCTAATTTGAAGAAGAACATGTACGTGCTAGGAGATTTTGATGACAATCAACTGAAACGTAATAAATTTGGCCCAATACTTAAAAACTACAACTGGAGCAGCTCATTGAGGAGCCAACTAGAATCATGAATGACAATAGCTCAATACTTGATCTGATAATTACGAACAATCGATCGACTGTCCTGAGCACCAACGTTTGTGAGCCAATCACCGACCACCAAGAAAGAAGCTGCCTGATCCCAGTTTGGAAAGGAAAAAAGGAAACCAGTCATTCAGACGTACAGATCTAGAGAAAACTACTCACGAGATTTACTGAAACAAGAGGTATGGAACAGAGTACCATTGCTTTAATGCGTAACATGCGTAACACGGACGACGTGAATATTCAATCGGCCATTTTCACAGACAAGTTCTCAGCAGCTATCGACATAGTTGCACCAGTAGTTACGAAGAAATTGACACGCCCTCCAAACACCTGGATGACTCCTGTACTCAATCAGGAAATGAAAAAAAAAACATCTTCATAGGGTAATGAAAAAGTCAGCCACAAAAAAAATCAACAAAACAAATAACAAGGATTCAAATTATGAGCAGCGGGTTTTGAACGTTTTATAAGTGGCATCCGACGCGCTGAAAAAAAAACACGTACGAAAACTGATCGGCAAAGCAAAGAGAGACGCACACCTTGTTGATTTGGAGAACGCAAAAAAAAACGAAGCCAACTTAGAACATCTTCGGGAACATTGAGCCACACAAGAAACAAAAAAAGTGTATCAATTACGAAAAACCTGCATAAACAGCCTAATTTTTCAACGACTTTTTCGCAAACGTTGGAAAGGACACACATGAAGAAGTTACGATCGAGCATTACAAAATTACTACGGTGGCGCGCAAAACCCCGGTAACGAAAACGCCAATTAGGCTCAAATTTCCCTCCTATAAGAACTCATTACCCATGAAGGACCAAATATGGTCACCAAACCCGACAAGCATACCTGAGATTATATCATCCGTTAACTCGCTTAAAAAAAAATCCAGTGGGGACGAATGCATAGCGCTGCAGTACCTCAAGGACGGTTTAGAAATTGTTCTGCCATATCTCCAGCTGCTCATCAACACATCCATTGCCACAAATACCTTCCTTCAAAATTTTAAACATGTGCTCATCAAAGCTATCCATGAAAAGGGGGAGGTAAACGGCCCATCAAATTATAGACCAATATGCCTCCAGCCAGTAACGTCTAAAATTCTGGAAAAGGTCCTTGAACGTCAACTCCTTGACTACCTAGAGGAGGCAAACCTAATCAATACCTGTCAGTATGCCTGCAGACGGAAGACGTCAACGGAAGACGCACTACTCAAAATCTTCGAACTCGTATACAAAGCTATAGACAAAAACTGTCAATCATTACTCGTGCTACTGGACTTATCTAAAGCATTTGATAGTGTCAATTATGACATCTTACCAAAAAAAACTTTCACAGTTGAACATTCATACATCCAGGTTTGAAAGCTACCTCAGGCATCGATCCCAATCTGTCGTGCTAGACAGAGAGAATATGTCTCCTCCGAGACCGGTAATCTTTGGAGTTCCACAAGGATTGATTCTCAGACCGGTTCTTTTCCTTCTGTTTTTTATTGACATTAACTGTGGCAACCCTCAAGACAACGCCAGAATGACAATATATGCTGATGATGTTCAGTTGTTGTTCGTGAGACCGCCAAACCAATATAAAAAGCTGAAGGAGGATGCGGAAACTGTTTTGAACCACATAACTGATTGGTATTCTTCGAATGGGTTCAAAGTTGATACAAATAAAACCCAGTGCATTATTGTGGGATCAAAAGCAAACACAAGGAGAGTACCCGAGAATTTTATTATTAACTGCATGAGCACAAAAATCTTTCTCGATATAAAAGTCGAAACTCTGGGAGTTTGGCATGATCCTAATATGACCTTGGGACATCATGTTGGGAAACTGTGTTAAATGGCACACTCATGTTTCTCAATCGGACGAAAAAACAATTCCACTTTAGTCTAGACTTCTTGCAATCGACGCTCTGATTTTTTCACATTTAAACTACTGCCCTACAATATGGGGAAAGTGCACGAAAACATTACTCTCAGACATTCAACGGTGCATAAACTTCACCGCAAAAGTAACCCATGACGGTAATAAAAAAAAAGTGATCACGTAACGCTAATCTGACAAAAACTTGGCTGGTTGAACATTCATGAACGACTAGAGCTCAGTGAAGCCGTACGAGTTTTTAAAATCCATAATTAATTCTCGTGTTTAAATGGTATAGGGTTATCAACGCGTAAAGCGGCCCATCAACGATCTTCACGGAACGAAAATAAAATAATTTTGACACTGAGTCCAAATGAACAGAGACTGGCTCCAAAGCTTTCACTATTTCAGGTCCAAAATTTTTCAACAATCTACAGGCCGACATTCAAACTTGCGTTACCGTATCCTCTTTCAAGAAGAAATACACCACTTTATTATTTGCCCGCCGGCAGAGGCTGACAGAGTGCAACAACTGATTTGATGAACAAGAAACAGATCGTGAAAAACTATATTCGTTGA
This sequence comes from Gammarus roeselii, assembly GCA_016164225.1. Taxonomy (NCBI): domain Eukaryota; kingdom Metazoa; phylum Arthropoda; class Malacostraca; order Amphipoda; family Gammaridae; genus Gammarus; species Gammarus roeselii. The sequence goes on from SDVV010001338.1 coordinate 5,828, forward strand.
CTCGCACAAAATATCAATAGTATCATTCAGTCAACAGAACACAAATATAAATTTTTAGAGTGACATAAACCAAAAGCTGTTTTCATAAAATCTCTTTGTCTTCGAATAAATCGTAACAAGTTAATTTGTTTGCTCGTTTGTTATGGCAAGGGCTCTCTCACCCGCACAGACCCACCCGCACCGTCCCATTCTTTGCTCCCCAATGTGTTAAGCTGTTAATCCAAATGAATAATTCACACCAATTATTGAACAAAGAATTTCAATGTCATATCGCACTTTGAACTCAGCACTTTGAACTCACTTTGATGACTCATTCGTCGTGGCATGTTTCGGAAAGAGTCGTGTTCTCATGGTCAGGTAGGAAAGCAAGATGTGTCCCTACCGTTCATACCCCGTCTAAATTTCTCGGTTGCAAGTTGTGACGAACTCCTTTAGGTTAAATATTGTTCATTTGCGATATGATGATGGTCTTAGCTGTTCATTATCCGTAATTATAAATTTATTGTGCACAAATTTATTGCAAAAAATAACAACATATCGTTGCTGTATGAATGGACCTTTTCTCATTTATGATAGCAAAATGTAGATACATCCAAACCAAATTGCACAACAGTGAAAAACACAAACAAAAATACCTGTCTCCATGATGTCCTCAGCTGTTGCGAGAACAAGAACGTGTTCATTTGTTGCATTGAACTAGCAGGTCCTATAAGTAACCAAATGCACTACTCAATAGCACTGCACCCTGATTGAACGTTTATCATATAATACGTTCTTCGATAAAGCTGTGCCCCGAATTTAAAGCTGTGTTATATTAAGGTGACACACGAACGCACTTATTTGTTCCATAGAACTACACGCTGTAATAAACAAAAAGGCCACCTAATCTTATTTGATGAGCCTACCTGACCATCATACCCATTTCTAGATTCCTTGTGTATATGTATGTATAGGATTATTGTGCTGTAAAGAATACCGCTCCTTTTTGGGTATGAATAAAAAAATCTTCCCGTCATTGAGCGCCCATGTTCAGCTATGGAAGTAAGATGCTCATTACCGTTCACACCCGGTCCCATTTTCTCCGTTATATGTTGTAAAATACCCTATAAAGGTTACTAAATACGATTTATAGTCTTTGCATATAATTATATAGCTGGCAGAAAGATTTTTTCTGTCATCTATATACTTGCCGCCGTTTGCACACGGTCCCTTTTTGCTCAATAACACGTTGTGATAAACTTGCTTTGGATCTTCTGAATTGATGTTCATTTTGTTCACTGTACGTACTTCATATTTGTGTACACTTATGTACAGTTTTAGGGAAACAATAATACCATACTACTCATGAATGAATAAAGATTTGTCTTCCTCTCTTTTTTTTTCGTCTTTCTTTTTATTTATTTTTCTTCAAGTCGCTTAGTTTTCTATGATATTTGACCGCAGGGCTGCAATTAAGAAATCCAGCCAAAACTATCCTGCATTATGTAGCAAAAATTATTGGTTATTGGTAAACAGCAATGTGGAAAGAATACTAAGCACAGCTCAAATAAAACCTCCAACTTATCAGACAGAGAAATCTTGTTAATATTTACAGAGTGAATCTATACTACCACGAAGTTTATAATAAACATGAGGCAAAGCAATAGATCATCCAATAAACCCTTTAGTCTGATTTGATAGCCCTAACTTTCGATCAACGTATTTTACATTTGTGTACATTTGAGATGCACGCAAATTTCCTCACCTAGTTTATTTAAATATCTTTGTAATTTGAAACCCACCCTAATAAAAGAATAAAACGCCAAATGTATTCATTTGCACAAACGGTGACACCGCAAAAATTACGCTATATTCGGGATCTAAAAATCCCTTCCTCATTGGACGTTTGATCAACAATTCTGGGACAGAGTGGCTTCTCCGGTCAAATGGAAGCAATTGAAAATTAGAAATAAACCATGCTAGGTACTTTAGAGGTATTTTTTATAGCTCTCACGAATGCTTCAGCATCGTGATCGGATCATTACCTGAACCCTATCTCTTCAATAAAGTATTACTATTTCTTTGAGGACCTCGTTTGGCCGAGTAAGGTAATTTAGGCATAAAGTGTTCACTCGAACTATGGAACCCAAGATATAGTTAATTACTGTGGTCATCCCCAATATATTATGTTGTCATCCCCAATACATTACTGGGGGCATCCCCAATCTTGTGGCGGAGAGTGGGCGCTTCCCCTCTCTGTGTCAGCCTAACTCCTAATAAGGGGGAAACGGCTGTACGTCTATACATATTCTCATCCCCAATACATTACTGTGGTCATCCCCAATACATTACTGTGGTCATCCCCAATACATTACTGTAGTCATCCCCAATACATTACTGTGGTCATCCCCAATACATTACTGCGGCCATCCCCAATACATTACTGTGGTCATCCCCAATACATTACTGCGGCCATCCCCAATACATTACTGTGATCATCCCCAATACATTACTGTGGTCATCCCCAATACATTACTGTAGTCATCCCCAATACATTACTGTGGCCATCCCCAATACATTACTGTGGTCATCCCCAATACATTACTGTGGTCATCCCCAATACATTACTGTAGTCATCCCCAATACATTACTGTGGTTATCTCCAATACATTACTGTGGTCATCCCCAATACATTACAATACAGTACTGTGGTCATCCCAAATACATTGCTGTGGTCATCCCCAATACATTCTTTCGTTTGATTACAAATTGATGTGTTGACACACTTTGCATGTACCTAGTATGAAAACTGAAAAAATCCAATGACCAAGCTTCATATACAATTATTCTGTTTGAGTAGACCTGAAGATTCTACGACCATCCCTTGCAAGCCCTTTATGAACCACCATTAGTTTCTTGTAATAGCTTTGTTTGTCGTGGGTACTAAGGGATTTCAAATTATTCTCAGTTGTTTTGAGTTTCCTTTGCGGTTAGCAGAAATAAATGAGTACCAGAAAAAAGACATTGTGGGATTTAAACATTTTGCAGGGAAAAATATACACTTTCCCTCATAGGCAAAGAAAGAGCTAGTAAAAATAAACAATATTTTACGTTAGGGCATGGTACTGAACAAAAATCAGGTCAAAAAACAATGGGAAGCCTCCCAACCTACGATAACCAGCATAAAAACATAAACCTTGCCATCACGGGGCCATGAGGTAACATTGAACTGGTACGCAAAGTTTGTACGAACGCAATGTGGAATACACAGATTTATAAAATCAGCATAATGCAATTGCGTGGCCACGGCATCAATCCCATGCAAGAAGCATTTGAGTTCTGCTATCACATTCGCGTTAAGACATGCCATTCCACCTCATTCGCGTTAAGACATGCCATTCCACCTCATTCGCGTTAAGACATGCCATTCCACCTCAGTCGCGTTATGACATGACATTCTACCTCATTCGCGTGATGACATGCCATCCCGCCATCATTCGCGTTAAGACATGCCATTCCACCTCATTCGCGTTAAAACATGCCATTCTACCTCATTCGCGTGATGACATGCCATCACATCATCATTCGCGCTAAGACATGCCATTCCGTCATCATTCGCGTTAAGACATGCCATCCCGCCATCATTCGCGTTAAGACATGCCATTCCACCTCATTCGCGTTAAAACATGCCATTCTACCTCATTCGCGTGATGACATGCCATCACACCATCATTCGCGCTAAGACATGCCATTCCGTCATCATTCGCGTTAAAACATGCCATCCCGCCATCATTCGCGTTAAGACATGCCATTCCACCTCATTCGCGTGATGACATGCCATCACACCATCATTCGCGTTAAGATATGCCATTCCCCCTCATTCCCGTAGAGACATGCCATCTCACCATCATTCGCGTTAAGACATGCCATCCCGCCCTCATTCGCGTTAAGACATGCCATTCTACCTCATTCGCGTGATGACATGCCATCACACCATCATTCGCGTTAAGACATGCCATACCGCCATAATTCGCGTTAAGACATGCCATTCCACCTCATTCGCGTTAAGACATGCCATCTCGCCATCATTCGCGTTACGACATGCCATCACACCATCATTCGCGTTAAGACATGCCATACCGCCATAATTCGCGTTAAGACATGCCATTCCACCTCATTCGCGTTATGGCATGCCATCTCACCATCATTCGCGTTACATGCCATCCCGCCATCATTCGCGTTAAGACATGTCATTCCACCTCATTCGCGTTAAGACATGTCATTCCCCCTCATTCGCGTTAAGACATGCCATCCCGCCATCATTCGCGTTAAGACATGCCATTCCACCTCATTCGCGTTATGACATGGCATCCCACTATCACTCGCGTTAAGACATGCCATTCTACCTCATTCGCGTTAAGACATGCCATCCCACCATCACTCGCGTTAAGACATGCCATCCCACCATCATTCGCGTTTTCGCGTTAAGACATGCCATCCCGCCAAAATTCGCGTCAAGACATGCCATTCCACCTCATTTGCTTTAAGACATGCCATCCCACCATCACTCGCGTTAGGACATGCCATTCCACCTCATTCGCGTTATGGCATGCCATCTCACCATCATTCCCGTTACACGCCATCCCGCCATCATTCGCGTTAAGACATGCCATTCCACCTCATTCGCGTTAAGACATGCCATTCCCCCTCATTCGCGTTAAGACATGCCATCCCGCCATCATTCGCGTTAAGACATGCCATTCCACCTCATTCGCGTTAAGACATGGCATCCCACTATCACTCGCGTTAAGACATGCCATCCCATCATCATTCGCCCTAAGGTATGCCATCCCACCACGTTAAGACATGCCATCCCACAATCTTCTACAGTTAAAGTGTAAAATGTTTTCAACTTCACTGCGATTATATTTGGTCATGAGAGATCGAGAGATCGCATTCTTGTACGAATGAGCCGGCATATTTACAACCACGATCTAATAAAAAAACTTTCCTGTAGTAAGGTTATTCTAATGACAACAAGGTCCTTGTGCCAACGTCTTATAACACGGATTTCAGTTCAACATGACCTCGTTTGCACACCACTTTCGTTTTGATTCGATCAAGAGAGCCCGTGCTCAATATGTGACCACATCAACGTGGTCACAAGCCTTCGATTCAGCACGACGTCGTGACTTCGGCATCGCCTGACCGCGCTCATATTTTTCAGCGGATCTCCCAAGTCCTCACAAAATGGACGACTAAAAGGAAAGCCGTGTTCGGAGCTCATAAAAATTCATCAGCTGTCTTGTGTCGTGGATAATTCAGTTCTCAAAGGTCGGCGGTTGCTAATTTATGTTGTCATTCAATACTCTAGGAGCGGCCATAAATTTCTAGGAGGGTCCATATTCTTCTAGGAGGGTCCGTAATCAAGATACGTTGTTGTGAGCTCCTTCCGTGACCACTGTGTTCGTTCTGAAGGAAAGTTGTTTGTCGGGGTGCGATGTCAGCCACACGCTATAAAATGTAGGGGTTAAATTTCTTAAGTCAATCGCTTATGCGGGAAACAAAGGGTGATTGAATATAGAAGCGTTTCAACCGTAGAAAATAAAAAAATGAACGGCTGCAAGATTTTTTTCTTCCACTAATGGATTTACACTGAAGAGAGGAAAATCTTACTTCCAACGGTGGTTTGTTGGACTTATCTTATTAAAACAGAAATTTTGCCAATATTTGTATTCGTTTTGTTACAGTAGTGGATGCAATAAGCCACGCATTCTTTTCTATCCATTCATAACATACTAACAGATTGAAAAGGTGCCTATAACAAAGTTGCATCTCCAAGTGATGTTTTATTTACAAACATGCACTTTTCATATATTATTCTCTCCTAATAGCGAAGTGCCTGCTGTACACATATGTTGGATCAAGTTGCGAATGGTTTTTGGGAGGAGGTCAGAAGAATCAACATACCCAATTACTGGAACATACACTCCAACACAAGCAAACCATCAAAACACTCCCACAAAACGAGTCCAACACAAACACTCCAACACAAACACTCCAACACAAACCCTCCATCACAAACCCTTTCATCACAAACCCTTCATCACAAACCCTTCATTACAAGCCCTCCATCACATACCCTCCATCACATACCCTCCATCACATACCCTCCATCACAAACCTTATAGCTAACAAACACTCCGACAAACACTCCAACGCAAACACTTCAACGCAATCACAATCACTCCAACACAATCACTTCAACACGAAAACTTCAACACACACACACGCACTCCAGCACATACACTCTAAGACAAACACTCCGACACAAACACTCCAACACAAACACTCCAACACAAAAACTCCTATACAAACACTCCGACGCAAACACTCCAACTCAAAAACTCCTATACAAACACTCCGACGCAAACACTCCAACACAAATTCTGAATTGCGAATACCACCACAAACACTCCTACACAATCTCTTCAACAAAACCACTTCAGCGCAAACACTCCAGCGCAAACACTCCAACACAAACACTAACACAGACACGAACACAGACACTCCCACACAAAAACACCAACCCAAAAAATCCAACACAAAAACACCAACACAAACACTCAAACACAAACAATCCCACACAAACACTCCAAACAGAAGCAATCCAACACAAATACTCGAACACTTGAACACACTCTAACCCCTCCCACGGGTGTTGTTTACCCGTGTTATGCGCCCCACTCAGTATCGATTCCATTGGGTGAAATCACCGGCAAACAATTGCCGCATCGGGCGTTGCTGATTAGCGGGAGCTGGATGAGGCGAAGACGGCACAGAGCGGCAAGGGCGGAGAAAGGCGGCTTAGGACGACGATAAGCGGCAAGGGCGGAGAAGGGTTGCTCAAGACGGCGAAGAGCGGCAAGGGTGGAGAAGGGCGGCTTAGGACGGCGAAGAGCGGCAAGAGCGGAGAAGGGCGGCTCAGAGCGGCGAGGGCAGCAAGGGCAGAGAAGGGCCGCTCAGGACGGAGAAGAGCGGCAAAGGCGGAGTGTTATGATCAGCCTCCGCTAGCACATATATTTGGCAACATTTCTACCCAAACATTACAATAAAGATTGAGTATGTGTATGCCCGAGAACCAGTGTAGGCCTTAGGCCTGTTAACCCTAGTTCAAGTTAGACGAAGATAATCCTTGCCTTGCATATTTTTCGATTCCCCTCAAAAAGAAAGCAGGTGGCCCCATATGGGATAACATGACCAAGAGACGTTGACGAGTGTAGTGCCATTTGGGCATCCTGTAAAATTCGACGATGTCAGCATTGCGTGGCCTGGATCCAACAACGAAGAGGGGCTGTGTTTCACTCTCATAACTTAGGGCTATCTTAAATCGTAACAGACAGATGGGAGGAGCCAACCAAAATTCGTTATAGGCCTAAATTGTATGTTTTTCAATAAGGTCAAGGTATTAGGACACCACGCCCCCTTTGGGAGGGGCCAAATTTAGAGCGGTTCCCTTATTGGAGGATCACTTCATATACATAAACAAGGCCCTCCCATATTATTTTAGGAGTGCAGGGGTACATTGTTTCGGACCTCACATTCCATCGAAGAGCTGCTTGGGTGGAGGGTGAGTCGCTTTTCGCTTTCTTCGCCTTTTCGCTTTCCTCTTTTTGCTTTTCGCAACACTTCTTTTTGCTGTTCATTTAAACTTTTGTTCCTTTGAGTCCGTTTATATCACAATCATTGATCACGCTCAATTAAGAGTCAAGCTGTTGACCTGTTACTTTGTTCTTATATCAAAATAATATTATAAAATAACCAGTGTAATCATTTGAACCTTCGCACCTTTTTATTTGATAATAACAACCGTAAATATTGAATCTTATAACAGGAGAAAGGCGGCTCAGGACGGCAAAGAGCGGCAAAGGCGAAGAATTGAGTCTGAGGACGGTGAAGGGCGGCTTAAGACGGCTTTGAGCGGCACGAGCGGAGAAGGGCGGCTCAAGACCGCGAAGGGCGGCAAGGGCGGAGAAGGGCGGCTCAGAGCAGTGAGGGCGGCAAGGGCAGAGAAGGGCGGCTCAGGACGATGAAGAGCAGCAAGGACGGAGAAGGACGGCTCAGGACGACGAAGAGTGGCAAGGGAGGAGAAGAGCGGTTCAGGACGGCGAAGAGCGGCAAGGGCGAAGAAGGGCGGCTTAGGACGACGAAGAGCGGCCCCGGATGACGAAATGCGGCAAGGGCGGAGAATGGAGGCTCAGAGCGGCAATGACGGCAAGGGCAGAGAAGGGCGGCTCAGGACGGCGAAGAGCGGCAAGAGCTAAGAAGAGCGACTCAGGACGACGAAGAGCGGCAAGGGCGGAGAAGGGCGGCTCAGGACGGCGAAGAGCGGCAAAGGCGGAGAATAGCGGCTCAGGACGGCGAAGAGCGGCAAGGGCGGAGAAGTTCGGCTCAGGACGGCGAAGGGCGGCTCGGGACGGCGAAGAGCGACAAGGGCGGAGAAGGGCGGCTCGGGACGGCAAAGAGCGCTATTGAGGGACAAGGTTTGGTGGATGCGGAGCCATAAATGGAAGTGGCCTTGTTTTGGACACCTAAAGTCCCCAACGCAACGATTGAGTAGTGTTGAGGAATGAATTGCAGGTGGTCGGTATGCAGAAAGTCAAGAAAAGGATTCGAAATAATTAACAAATAAAAGATACGTTCAATACAAGTAGCTACTAATCATGATGAGAAGTGAGCACATGCTCTAACTCAACCGAAAAATTACTAACAACAGGTCACACAAAAAAAAGAGACGAATGCTATACTCTCCTAATAAATTGAGGTGCCTAGCGGTAAAATGCATGCGAAGTAACACGACTCATGTGAAGTGGGCGTGACTACTCATGCGAAGTGGGAGTGACTAGATAATACAATGCATGCAGGAGGCAGGTCGGCATGGGTCAAGAGAAGTCAGGGCGGCAAGAAGCAGCAGCAGACTGGGTGAAGGTTTCCTGTTCCATACACTTAGCATTCGGCGCGGCCAGGTCATAAATATCCGTGAGCCGCTCGCGCCGCCACTCCTCATTGTGTACCGCCACTACTCATCGTAAATGCATTATAAACCAGAAAATAGTCTCAAGGCTGACGTGCAGGGCAACTCCGATGTGTCTGTTAGGACGTGCCTTGCATGAAGATAACAAATTTAGAATTGGTACAGAGATACACGACATGAATGAATCCAGGCGCATAATCAGTGAGAAACGGATGATAACTGTTATGCTATTTGAATTCAAAGTCCCACAAGTATAGTAAAAAACGGATTGTTAAAATCTCACCTATTGCAACTAGCATGTTTAGTAAGATTAAAAAATGAATGTCTGTCATTAAATGACATGGATTTATTTTATCTACAGAGTAACTGAGTAGGAACACATTAAATATATTATCATACAGTTCAAGCAACGTGTAGCTGCAGATGACACATCAAAACGCAAGCTTTTGTGTTCCGGCCACAATTTCACACAGGATTTCAGAGAGTTTGTATTCTTGGTAGCCCTTTCACACGCCTTCACCACAAGCCGCCTCCACTTGGCCGCATCCCCTTCTCAAACCCTTCGTTTACTTTACACCAGTACAACACAACAAATATTGTCTTTTTTCATAAGCTCACTAGATGAACCTCCTCATCCCCCTCCATCAAGCCACCCACCCTCTCTGCTGAAGTCGCTTCCTATCCGGCATTTATCTTTGCTCAACACTAGCAGAATTAGGCCGAGCTCCCTGTTTAATTCCCTGAACTCGGTAATCCGAAGAGCTAGGGAGAGCGAGCTGGCTGTAGCTACAACAAATACATACATGTGCGGGGTGCAGGGGGAGAAAGAAAAATCTGTACTGTTGCTGCTGCTGTTGAAACGCGAGCTTGGGGGTTCTCGTTTCAGAGACCTTAAATTGGAATCAGCGGTGAGACCTTCAAAGAACCTGGAATCGCTCCGGCCGCGCATCATAAATACTCAATGGCGGGGTCGTGCAGGCGGGGAAAGCTTGCAAACACGAGCTCAAGGGTGCAAACATTAGCTCATGAGTGATTCAGTCGCATAGCGTAAGGGAGCAATTGTTCGATGGTTGAGAATAGCACACACTGATCAGTGAACTGTAACAGAACAATCGAGCACGAAATAATCCTAATAAATTTTATTTATATTCAGTTTAAAAGCTATAATCTGATGCTTAGAGGCCTCGCAACTCCAATTATTGTGGACAATGTGAACGGTTCAACTTGGGCACTGCAGGGACGTTGTGTAGTGAAGTGTTCAAAGTGTTCTACGATGTCAATGATATACTACTTTACTAATAATAGCGTAACATTATACACAGTGCGTAAATGTCTCCATATACCAAATTTGTTTCTCCTCTTCCTACAAAACATGAACTGATCAAGATGACATGTTTTCCTCCAGCGTGAACGCGGCTTCTTCAGGCATTGGCTGTTGTGGGTAGCCTGGCCTGCCCTGCCTCCCTCCCTCCTTCCCTCGTCTGATATCATGTATCCCACACACTATTATTCTTGCCTCTCCGTCTCCACGCTTTTCCTCCGGGTTAAGCCTTTTAAACCACTACACTGAGTTTCATCGAAGTGCAGTCTTCCCACATGGGATAAATGAATTCACTGAAACTCACGGCTAACCAGAAGCAATAGAACATACATTGTGAAGTTAAACTTAAATCAGTGAACGTGAGCACTACTGTCAAAGTTAGAATAACAAGAATATCTCGAATATTCGCGTCTGTTATTTCCCAAATTCAACTAAAATGATAAAGTTACATTAAGTTATCCAAAGTTATAGTCATTGGAACTTTTGCGCCAGTACACACGTCTACACTGCGATACTTCTAGGCATTGTTCGAGGAAGGATGTTGAAGTAGATACATGAGATATATTCTTAATTGACATATCATTAAAAGTCATTAGGCAATTACCGAGTTTCGCTGCGCTCCTCGTGTTTGTGATCATACACCTGGTTATCAGGTTCTAGTGAATCTGTTACAGTTCAGCTTGATGTGTGAACAGCTCACCTATCCATTGGTGTCACGCTTTATCGGAATCTGTGGTAACACGGTCGAATTTTAAAGTTTTGTGCATATCAGAGAGCTATTCTCATCGGCCAACGTTGAAGCATCTAGCTACCCTGTGCATTTAGGTGCTCCATTGACAGTCTCGTGATTGTGCGTTATTGTGGCCCAAGGCACCATAACCCGTGCTTTTGATCCACTTGGGAGACGTTTATTCGAATCGGCTCACCCAAAAACTTGCGTGGTTAATTAGGCCTCCCTAGATGATCCTGCACTTGTAGTTCCTTATAAGTGTTTGCTCACAAAAGAGGGTGCTTTTACGTCGCGAGGAAATGTTAACTACCTATACTGCTTAACCCACTCCTCCCTACCTCCCTATTGCCCGCCTCACTTAACTAGCACACATAACTGGCTCTAAGACACAGTTACTCGAATTAAAATATCTAGGAGGGTTAGATTGTGTGAATCTATGTTACACACGTCTGAGTAGATTGCTTTTTGAGCTTTTTAGCCTTCATTCGTGTTCGCTCGAGATTATGTTGAGTTAAATTTTCATAGGTATAAAATAATTAACTTTTTCCAATTATTTCCCGACAGCCGTCACAACCAAGGTATTCCATCTTTTTTACTGTTAATTCGAGATTATTTGTAAAAATGATCTACATTTCAGCTGACTTTTTGGGCCATACCTTATCTGAAACATCGGAGTTGTGTGCGGCTCCGATTAATGTGAACACATGTGCGCGCCTCTCACCATCCTACGGTCATGAGTAGCTGATGCTGCTCTCTACCCCCGCCCTCTTTTCTACTGCTTCTCTTCCCGTGTTAGGTTTAGGACTCATTTCGGTTACTCGAGTAAATTGCACCGCAGTATAAGCCTGTCGACCTTATGGACTGCAAATTCATCATCAAGTACTTCATACACTAAAAAAGATCATTATATCGTTTCTGCCTATGTCTCATCAACCTCCGCAAATGGGAGGCCCTGAGGAACATATGGTAAAGTGAACGACAACTCAAAACATTCCAGTTGCGATAAATGATTATGAGAGTATTTCTTTCCGAATTTTTACATTTACGCTATGAAAAGTATCTTTTTAGCCAGTCAACATTTATTATAATTTTTAGCTAAAATATTAGACCCTCTTGTCTGAACTATTTCTAAATATTAACAAAGTTTTGGATAATTTAAACAAATTGTTATACCCTAAAACTTCATTCCTTGGTGCGATTTCCTTCTATCAAACAGCTTTGCATACGCTTAGTCAGCATTTATTAAAATTACTAGCTAATTATTTGTCTCTGCTCCTTTCTGAATGTATTGTTTTTCTTATTACAAAGAGTTTGTAATGTTGGCATACAAGTGAAAGCCAATAGAAATTAGGCGATAAAATAGATTGGACAAAGATTGAAAAGGTTTTGAACGATTGAACAAAGATTTAATTGTGTTTGAACGATAAGCAATACCCACACACTATCCTGCACAATATAGGGTCACGAAGGGTCCTCCTCTTAACGCAGAGCTTTGAAATGATAAGCTGATAAGACGCTCTCTAAGCCCCTCCAACGACAAACCCTCTAAGTAGTCCAGTTTACTGAGATTTCACCTTGAATTAAGAACATGTCACTCTACAGCCACACTGCCAGCAGAAGCAAATCCTGCTGCATGTGTCATAGTGGAACATTCGAGAAATGCGCATGTGCCAAGAATAACAGAGACTGCATATCATGAACAAGCCAAAAATGCACCAGAACCAGCAAGCCTATAAACATAGAGCTGCCGCATTGCCCCCACACTCTGGTGGCCAGCGCATGTGCCCCAAAACGCGATAAGGAGAAGCCTACCCTCTCCCATAGGGTAGCTCATTCGGTGATAGATACTCACCCAACGCTGCTGAGCTCTCCATCTCCCACCCCTTGTACCTCTGAAACTGAGTCCATAACTCTCATTTATTCCTCCGATACAGAGCCTTTAATCGTAACCTCAACAGAAAAATCCGCAATAGCAAAGCCGGCTCACTGTGATGCATCAGCCACCAGTACCGGGTCAAGAGAAAAAACCAAGAACCCTAAGACAATACTCATTGGTGATATCCTCATGAAACATGTGCTAACGTCCGACCTTTCAGGTAGATGCACTTTTGAAAAAATAAATATTAACGATTATGGTGCTCTGTCTAAAATTATTGTAAGCGCAAATCCATTCAAAAATTACATTATTGTGCTCACGGACTAGGTGGAAAATGAAGTAGTAGTCAAAATAACCACCGCTATTTTAACGAAAAAACAAAATGCCAAGATGTACATTGCAGAACCCCTCAATCTGAAAACAATGGAACAGAGGCGCCGTTCCATGAGTCTTTGCCACTCCTTGAGACTCAAAGTTAATTCAACAGGCGAACTAAGAGACGAATCTACTGGTGCCCCCGACAAACGATTGTTTCATTCGGAGAATGCTAGTCTAAACAATGGTGTCAATTATCAAATTCTTCAACACGGTAGCACGTTACGTTCCTCAAAGGATTGAGGTATTGCCATCCCTATACTATAACTATGACAGAAGCAAGCAATCATTACTCTGGTCTCCTCCCCTCCTCTACTTCTCTCCATCATATGACCATCATCACTTATCATCCCCCCATCACACGTCAGCGAAGGACATCTACTCGCAGACAACTCACATCCAAGCGCCCTCTCTACACCCCAAACGAAAATTCAAACTAAAAATCCCCAGTCAGTGACTCCTTATCATCTCCATAGAATTAGCTCCCATGCAACGTCTTTTCAACCCGATCGCAGCAATAGCGTCCCATTAGTGCCTCCTTATTTATTTCCCATATATTACCCCCCTTCACCCGTTCTTTCCCCTAGCTCCCACTTTTGCTACCATTCCCTAACCTCAGCCCAAACTTCAACTTTACCTACCCCGCCAATCCCTCCCATATATTACCCCCTCCCCCCCGCCATCTGTTCTTTCCTCTAGCTCCCACCTTCGCTATCATTCTCTGACCTCAGCCCAAACTCCAACTCGACCTATTCCGCTAATCCCTCCCCTATATTACCCCCTCCACCCATTCCTTCCTCTAGCACGGTTCAGCCATCCTCAGCCATGCCGCTCGTCAATCACCGATCTAAATTTTCTTTTCTTTGGTTCTGTATGGTCTCCTTTGCTCCAACCCACCCTCAATAACAAAGAACAGAACCGAAAGCAAGGATATCCCAAACATACAAGCAATGCCACTCGAGAATTAGCAACCAGATTCTTGGATAACGTGAGTAAGAGTGTTACTGAAGAGCATATTAAAAATCTATATGAGAGTGGCGTTGCTGACACAAGAAACAATAAACCGGATGAACGTATGCCAATGCAGGTACCGAAAACTTGCAACAATTCCCCAGGAATACCAAGATTGACACAATTCTCAATGATTTAAGATTAAAAAAACAATCAACACAAGCAGACGGAAATTGTATGATTCACGCGGTGAAAGGATCCCTAATAAAACCAACGGGACTTGACGATGAAAACATCTTAAAAGGTGATAAAAACTAATGCAATGGAAGAATTGTTTAATTACATAGAAAATTACGGAACCTTCACTGTATATAAAAAATATGATAGGTTCCTCTCCGAAACAGAAAAGTATTTTGAAAACAAAGAGTACAACAGCAGTTTTGGCGATCTAGTCCTCACAATTCTCAGCAACTCACTCAAAATACTAATCACAACCTTAGATGAAACAAACCCGGACATCGTAACGAAAACTGTAATTAATTCGACCAACCTTAGGAGTGATGAAGCTGCTCAATACTCGATATTTGTAACCATCAAAGAGGACCACTATAGTAGTTTTGCACCAACCTTCCCTCAAAAGCCACATCTCGAACAACAAAATATTGCAGCGAAGCGAAACAAGCATGTGGAAACAAATGTGCAGAGTTCCAATAGGTATTCTTCTTTGCAACACGACAATGATACATCGATATTCGACGAAGAGATGCCTCTGCAATTATCCCAAAGTGACACCAACTGTCCTGTAAGTAAAAACAAATGACTAGAGGCACAAACTGTTCAAGCTGGGAGCAGCAACCACCCCTCAGCAACCATGTCTGTAAATACTCATCAGAACCTAAATAATATCGTGAATAAACATATAAACGTTAGAAGCTTATGAACAAAGATGGATCACATCAAAATGATGATGAAGGAGGACTCAATTGACATTCTATGTCTGACTGAAACCAGGCTGGAATCTGACATTGACACTACCTTCATCGAGATTGATGGCTTCAATGTTTATAGAAAAGATAGAGAAAGCAAAGGAGGTGGAACCGTGATTTATGTGCGAGAAGAATATACCTCTTTTTAAGTAATGCTTAACGACAACAATGAAGTTGATGACCTTTGGGTAAACATCCAATTACGTAAACGGATAGTTTGTTGTTGGTTCTCTTTAGAGACTCCCAAAGCAAGTGTACAGTCTTTTTAATACATCGAAGAAAGATTTCGAGAAGCCATACGCTTAGGAAAGACGCTGTACATTTTGGGAGATTTCAATGTTGATCAATTGAAATTGAAATCCAACAATGTGAAACCGATTTTAGACAGACTCGGGCTGCATCAGCTCAAAAAAGTGCAACAAGAATTACTCCCGAAGCTCTAACTGTATTGGATCTGCTCATAAGTAACAATCCGTCTTCCATTGTTACCACGGACGTGAAGCCCAATTCTTTCTCGGACCACCATGAAATAAACTGCACCATTAATATCAAAAAAGAGAAGAAACATGTATACAAAATAACCTGTCGTACAAAAATAAATTACACCGCGGATAATTTCAGAGCACAACTAGTGGTAAACATCGAGATGGTAAAACCGATACATAGCACAAATAACGTCACAGAGCAAGCACAATTACTCACAAACTATCTTCTCGCATGTCTGAACGCTGTGGCGACAACGGAAACTAAAACAATGAAAAGCATGCCGGGTAAATGGATTATAGAAAAACTGCGAAACGAAATTGCACTTTAAAAACGAAGCATTACTTGATTAGAATTATTTCGAATTCAAAATGGAAGGGTCAAACGAGAAGTCAGGAGGGCAAAAATTAAATACCATCATGAGGAAGTAGAACAGTGCAAAAACAATCGAAAAGAAAGGTGGGATGTACTGGAAAGAATTGTTCCCTACAAAAAAAATTATCAACTCGCCTACTTATCCGAATACTCAAGCAGCTTCAGAGAAGTTTAACAACTAATTCACTGGAGTTGTGAAACAGGTTTTTGAAGAGGTAACCAGTGAGCTTTTCTAAGAATTACAGAGCGACGCAACTGACACATGGAGTCTAAAAGCTTTCGATGGAGATAGCGACCTAGAAGTAAACGTCGAATTGAAACATAAGCAAGTATCTCAACACGAAGTAAAACAAGCTGTATTTGCCTTGAGGAACACAAATTCTACAGGAATAGATGGTTTAGTCCTACAATATTTGAAAGACAGTCTTATAGTTACCTTGCCTTATATCAGCACAGTTATTAACAAACTTTCCAGAGATCTGGAAGCATGCAACCATAAAAGGAATTCATAAATCTGGGGACATGAATGAACCATCCAACTTTAGACCGATCAGTCTTCTGCTCTCCAATTGATTGATTACCTTGCATCCAACAAGCTGTTGAAAGACTGCCAGTATGCTTATCAGCGAAAATTGTCAACAGAAGACGCACTTATGGGCATCACTGAAGATCTGTGCAAAAAAGTTGATGAGGGGCATATATCTCTGCTGGTATTGCTGGACTTATTGAAAGCATTCGACAGTGTAAGCCATACAATTCTTTTTGACAAGCTCCGCAACGTCGGAAAAGACTCTACTTGGTTCGAAAGTTATCTTATGAATCGGCAACAATCAGTTAAACTCGATAACGCAAGTAGGTCAAATTGGGCCACAGTTGCCTTTGGGGACCCTCAATGTTCGATACTTGGCCCTTTGTTGTTCCTGGTTTTTGTAAATGACATTGACTGTATAAGACCAAAAAATCAAGCGAAAAAGAATGTACGCTGATGATGTTCAAATATTGCTTTCACGAAAACCGTCAGATCTGAATGCGCTGAAAAACGACGCTGAGACAGCCGTAACTGATCCGAAATCTTGGTATGATAAAAATGGACTCAAGCTCAACTTTGAAAGAACAAAATGCATCTTGTTCGGCTCGATCTTGAAAAGAAAAGCAGTTCCAATATATTTCTCTATCAGGATAGGCAAATCTGACATTCATGTTGAAAATTAAGTTATAAGTCTGGGAATATGGTTTGATCCCGATCTTTCCTTCAAACACCACGTAACTACTCTGTGTTCCAAGTTGAATTGAACACTTTTGTTCCTAAACTCCGAAAAAAAAAATGGATTTCAAATCAAGATTACCGATTGTCCACGCTCTAGTATTTTCTCACAAAAACTACTGTCTTTCAATTTGGGGGAAATGCACCAAAACTCAAAGAGAAAAAGTGCAACGTTGTATAAACTTTGCTGTAAGAATATCATGCGATGGTAACCACAGAAAACAAGACCACGTAAGTTCTCTCCTCGAAAAATTGCAGTGGCTCAATATTGACAACAAACTGGTACTCCATAAGTCGAATCAGAATTCATAAAGATTTTCTAGAAAAACATTCACCCGGCAGTCAAAAAAACATACATTCTCGAGGTGAAAAGAACAATTGATTCACAAGAAATAATGATGCTCTGCAAGTTGAACACAGGAAAACAGAAACTACATTTCGAGCTTTTTAGATCACTGGACCAAAATCCTGGAACAACCTCCCAACAAGCCTCTAGAATCTTGAATCCAACACGTCCTTCATGAATAGGCCTAATGAACATCTATTGACCGATCAATTCAAAACCGTAACTTTGCCCTCAAACAGAAGCTAAATGTATAATACCAGTAACTAGAAAATGCATTCTGTTCTTGATCATGTCCGAAACCACCACCACCATAACTCTTAACATTGAGACACCATCTAATCGTTTTTTACTCTGATGATACATTTGTTTACTATGTTGCTACCGATCACAATTGTCTTTGCCAATTACCATAAATGTTGACTAACATTTTGTCTGTTTCTATGTTTTAAATGTTCCAATCGTTTTAGTATAATTAAAATACGAGCTCAATCTTTTCGAGGAACGATAGGCAGCTTCTAACTTTGACAAAGGTTAGCTTGATTTTAATATAATTCATTGAATGATTTCTAACAATTACCGTACCATTTTTGATAATACATTCGTGGCTTTATGAGTTAATGTTTTGCTTTATCTTCTATAACAGAAGTATATTCATCAGACTTGTGTACTCCAGCATTGTATTATTCTGATTGCCAATCATTTAACAATTTCCTAGCGGTCTGGAAGTGTGTATATTGTATATTCAGTTGTTTGGTATGTATTTTATGTATATTTTTTTGTATAACTTATGTCGCCTATTCACCCTTTCATTATTATTACAATGGTTTAGACCCATCTTTACAATATGTTAGCGCTTTTCGATTTCCCAACCCTTTATTGTATTTATATTTCTGGTATAATTCATGTCGTCCATCCACATCTTTGTCATCGTACAATAATGTAGAATACTCATTACAATATGTTAGCAACCCCATGTTCTCGGGACTCCAACCATATGCATGCTTGATTCCCCCCCCCCCCTCCCCCATGTACTTGTTATTTTCCACACCCATGTATTTTGTTATTTATCAACCCCAAGTACTTCTTAGTTTTCAACCCCGCGTGCCACTAGTTTTCCCAACGCTATGTAGTCGGAATTATTTTGTAAAAATATACATTTTCTGTACGTGCACAGATGATACTATTGTGAATAATGTTTCGCTCCATTTAATCCGAACCGGCGGCCCCTAGAGATGAGCTGTGACAAATTCAAATTGAACTATCGTTTTCGTTAATCCAAGTAGCGTAGTTGATAATGAGTTTTCGTGTCTCATGTTTAAGAATTTATTTATTTCCTAAAAATTGAAAACCCATTGCCAGACGATGGAAATAAATTATCTAATAATAATAATAATTAAAGGGCACATATCACAGCCGTAGTCTGTGGGGTAACTGCGGGCAAAATGATTTGAAACGTCATTGAGAGTTTGACGAACAGTAATTAACACTTCAGCATAAATTCTTATGAATTGTATTGAGTTACAATTAACAACGCTTATAATGTACCTAATAACATTGACATTCAATCCGTATTGTTTCGAGTTACGTTGTTCCCCCAACATGTTGAAGAACCATATTTTAGTTGAGCATGGGAGCCTGTGCTCTTTTCGTTCCCGTAATCTAACCTAACCTAATCTAGATTCATTCGAGAAGAAATAATAAACAGTTTCTTGTCTGAAATGCAAGTCATCCCATCATCTTGGGTAATACAGATTAAGCGTTCATTCCATAATATTTGCAAGGCATTGAGCCAAAATTATAAACTTTCAATGATCCTCCAAAATTGTTAAAACTCATATTTCCAACGTAACAGTTGGGTGCTAACGGAGAAAAATCATGGAATCTTCAATTCCAGATGCTACTCGGGTTCCATGTTCTAGGATGTTTCATATGCGGGAATATTGATTGCTCACTAAAGGTGGTCTAGGTTGTTGCATTCGTAAATATACGCAGTGGCATTTTATACAATATTCGCATCTGCAATTGTAGATGTGTTCATCAGAGTTCCTGGGCAATCTCTGTAAGTTGGAGACTTGTTGCCAGTTGAGAAAAGTTTGACACGTTCTCAAGTAGCGAGCTATTTCCTTGCGCCTACCAAGCAGCATTACGAACGGATGGCTGATTAGTGGACCTGCACTTCCTTGCGCCTACCAAGCAGCATTACGAAAGAATGGCTGATTAGTGGACCTGCACTTCCTTGCGCCTACCAAGCAGCATTACGAACGAATGGCTGATTAGTGGACTTTCCCTTCCTTGCGCCTACCAAGCAGCATTACGAAAGAATGGCTGATTAGTGGACCTGCACTTCCTTGCGCCTACCAAGCAGCATTACGAACGGATGGCTGATTAGTGGACTTTCCCTTCCTTGCGCCTACCAAGCAGCATTACGAACGGATGGCTGATTAGTGGACCTGCACTTCCTTGCGCCTACCAAGCAGCATTACGAAAGAATGGCTGAT